>CAUYSK010026359.1:0-47659 GCA_963575035.1 Avahi laniger
GTTTATTATATAATGCTTTTGTAATTAATATTATTCTTTATTTTGTTTTTTGTTTTTAAATAACAATTTGGCCTTTTTTTTTTTTTTTTTTTTTTTTTTTTTTTTTTTTTGAGACAGAGTCTCACTGTGTTGTCCGGGCTAGAGTGCCGTGGCGTCAGCCTAGCTCACAGCAACCTCAAACTCCTGGGCTCAAGCGATCCTCCTGCCTCAGCCTCCCGAGTAGCTGGGATTACAGGCATGCGCCACCATGCCCAGCTAGTTTTTTCTATATATTTTTAGCTGTCCAATTAATTTCTTTCTATTTTTGGTAGAGACAGGGTCTCGCTCTTGCTCAGGCTGGTTTCGAACTCCTGAGCTCAAACAATCCGCCTGCCTCGGCCTCCCAGAGAGCTGGGATTACAGGCGTGAGCCACCGCGCCCGGCCCCCATTAGGCCTTATAAAATGGAAAGAGTGTGTTTGCTACCACCTATGGCTTGTGTCCTTGTGTGCTCTGCTTTTGAAGTTTCTTTTAGCCATCTCCCATTTTGTGCTTCTGTGGTGAAACATTTCAGAGTCGATATTTGAGAGAAGATGTCTTGAAAACTAGGGACTCCATCCTTCCTGAGTCAGTTTGTAAAATGCACTCCTTCTGTGCACTAAGCTTAGCCAGCAACTTGTCTCCAATGACAGTAACTTCATAGGTCTCAGGGTTCTTTCCGCCCTGCATATTTCAAGTTTAAGCAGCCTCTGATAACAAAGGCAGATGGCCCTGGCAAGGGAAGTTACTTAATGACATTCTGCCTGTTTGACTTAATTTATGATGTCTGTTATGAGTTAGTTGTTATCACGGAATTTGGTTCCATTTCAGAAACTGGGTGGGGGGATGTTTTGACTCAGTCTCTTGGAGAATTCTTAAGGAAAAAGTTATCTTCCAGGACTGTTAGTAATTCTCAGATGAGGCACAAAAGGTTTAAGAAAGAGTCCATAAAGGAGGGGCTGGAGACGCCCTCTTTCCAGGGACTGCTGTCCGCAGAGCCGGGTTAGCCTGGTCACAGACAAAAGCCACACACCCGGGGAGCACATTTCCTACTTTGCAAACACCAGTTTTAAAATAAGCCATCTCTGTTCCAGAAGTGAGTTTAGCACCGGTTCTTGCTGATACTCATGGTACTTAGGCTGATAAAATGATCTTAGGAAAATATGATTTGGGTTCCAAAGAAATCAAATGCTTTCCAGATTCTTATCTCATTTGTCCTGAGCATATCTCCCTGAGGTGGGGAGGAGAGGGCTGGGCCAGGCCGGGGGCACTGAAGGGATCAAGGCCGCCCAGCAGCAGAGAGCAAAGCCAGAAACGGAATGTGGATTTAATCATCTGTCGTTTTCTAGACCCTATTATTTCACACTAGACGTGAATTTGGAACTCAATATTTTAGTATACCAACGAAGCATCTTTAAAACCCTTTTTCCCACTCTGCTATATTAGTCTGTGATTTATATCCCTTAACTAAAATTTATATTATAAGGAAATAGAAAGTATGGAAATCACCGTATGGTATCGTAGAACAAAGCATCTTGAAGCCAAGATGGAAAAATCACCAAGGCTAGATGAAGTGTCCTGTGGAAAAGCTGGCCCATGCCCCCGGGGCCCAGGTTGTGAGCTGTCTCTTGGATCTAAGGCAATATGGTTCTTATTTTTAATGAGTGAAAAATTCAGTTGAGACTGATACTTTGCATGAACTCCCTTTAAGCGTATAACATGAACATATGATTCCACATATTTAAAGAAGTGATTTCAGTTACTCTTAATGAAACTATTGCACTGTGCTGGGGACATGGGGCTCTTGTAATTTTAAGTCAGTCAGCTTTTCCTGTCCGATGACATTCTGCACTCTGGGAACTTGGTTGGACGTAGATAAATGGCAGAGTTGAGGTTGTATGTAAAGTAGTTAATGCCAGTACATTTTAAAATATGGCCTAATTCAGGGTCTTGAGAAAGGAAATATATCTACTTACAATGCTTGCATTTAGGCTGCTGAGGTTGTCCTGCATTCTTGCACTCTGCCTCTTTAATTGTGTGCAAGGCGCAGAAAGGCACTGCCCGGCGTGAGGGCAAGATTGCACCCTATGCTCTCCCCACAAGCCGGAGTTGCTCAGGGAGGAGGCGCTCCACCTCCTGGCCTGTCCGCAGGTCTGAGCTTCCTAGCACCTCAGGTAGGTGTGCACCCCTGTGACCAAGAAACCGAGTCATTTAATTCAGAAGCCTTTTTGCAGAACAGTGCATGGTTGTCATCTCCTCACAGAGCACTAGACCTCATGATCCTTCTCTACTCAGACCCTACGTAGCAGTAACAGAGTATGAACGTGTCAAAGAGCAGATGGTTAAGGACGAGGACATGCTCACCAGCACACCTCTGGCCTCTCTGCCTTGGCAGCTGATGGTCTTGGGCAAGTTACTTAAGCTCTTTGTGCTTCAGTTTCCTCTGTAAATGGGGACGATAGTACTGCTACTCATTTCATAGAGCTGCAAGCATAGAAAGTGTGTAATGTATTTAGAACAGTGCGTAGCATGTTCTGAGCACCAAATAAATATTAGCTATTTCTGTGTCTTCATTATAAAAGTGGCTTCCTCCTCCCTCACTCCTGGGTGTTGGCCTCTGTTGCTGCTTTTGCAGATCACTCTGAACGGCCTCACTTTCCTCCATCTGGGCACTAGGGGCGGCAGTAGATCTGGAAGCTAATTGTGCTCATTAGGAACTGGAAGCTATACTGAGAATGAATTGCTCTGTGTTGGTGCCTGGCTTCCTGCATTTTGGTGTCTCAACAGCAAAATACCGTGTCGAATGGGACAGTGACTGCAGAGGAGGGGAGACTTGCTTAAAGTATTTTTCCAGGTATTCTTCTTTCGTCCTGCTGAATTAGTCGCTTTGCGGCCAGAAGCATATACAATGACCTCATAATATTTACAGGGTAGGTTCACTCATTCTCAGATATTTATTGATCACCCACTGTATACCATGCCCATGATAGGTGTTTAGGGCACAAGAATGGGCATAGGAGACAAATCTTGCTCTCATGGCGAGCTCTCAGCGATGGATTACATGTGATGTTTGCTTCATTCTTTTACTCATCCTTGTTTTCTATTTTTCTAAGTGGCTGTGGCTTTTTGTAGTATTTTTTTAGATAAGTTTTTTAAGTATTCTCATAAAACCACAAAATAAATGTAGTCTCTGATAACTTTAATTACCCAACTAGAAAAACAAAATCCCCCACGCTGAAGTACAAAGCTTCAGTTCTAAGAAAAGGCAGATTTAAAATAAATAAATGAATGAAGTTTAGTTAGAAATGTAACAAATTAAAAGTGTTTATAAAAACAGTAGAGCACTAAAGTGCTTTTTAATGTAAATTTTACATGACGGACTCAAAGTTGCTGTTGAAGATGATGATCAAGTTTTGATTCAGACGTGAAGCAGGTGTTTTATTCTGTTGCTTTCCTTCCTTGTGAGGGGCCCAGTCAGCTGGTTATCATTAGCTGGTTAATGTTAGCTGGTTAGTGTGTTAGTTCTTCAGATCGGTGTTCTTCCATTAAAGATAAAAAGAGACATTTCAGAGTAAGTTTTCTGAATAAAGGATTGCTTTGGTCTCTCAGGAAGTGCAGCAGACAGGTTTCTTTGGGTACCGCCTGCACGCCTGTGCGGCCTGTTGCGGCCCCGCAATTCTGCGGAGGTGAGCGTGAGGGGCTGCAGCGCTGCGCCTTGGAGCCCGGGCCCAGGGGCTGTCCTCTTCCTGATTTGCCTAAGCTTCTTAGTTGTTATCTTTTAAATTCAGCCTTTGTACATCTCATATTCCATTCTAGTTCATGTGTATAACACACTCAAGGAAGCCTTCCAAGACTTCCTTTCACGTAAGAAAACCGGTGTGTGGTCATGGGAGTGAAGAGTAGAGGAACTGACATCCCCGGATTCTGCACTCACGCATTCTTTTCTGGCTAAAATGTTGAGTGTGGTAAACTGCTGGTTTTGAAAAAGTTTTTTCCTCACGGATTTTTTTTTTTTTGCCTTTTTTTAAATTGTGGTAGAAAACATGTAACATAAAATTTATCATCTTAACCGTTTTTCGGTTCTCACAGATTCCTTTTTGTGCCCGCAGTGTGCAGGAGCCTGTCACAGTAGTGCTCTTAAACTCTGAGCAGCGGACTTTAGTGAACACGGCCTTCTGTGAACCGGCGCTGGCGTGAGCACGGGAGGCCCGTTCCTCCTGCTGGCAGGGCGGCGCTGATGCGCCCCGGCCTCCATGAAGCGGCCCAGCAGAGAGGCTTAGGCGGGCCAGGGCCTGGCACGCAATGGCATTTATTTGGGAGTTTGTTCTGGCTGCCTGTGGTTGCCTCTTTTTGTGACCGTTGCCAGTAATAGAGCTGTACTCGCTAATCCCCTTGAGCCAAGTGATCCTTTTTTTGGTCTACTCTGTGTGAAACCTTCACAGAACCGCAAGACCCTTTTGTGAGGTTTCTGAATGACTGAACCGTAGCCGGCTGTAGGAGGTGACTGTTCACAGGCGTTGACACGCTTTGTTCTTTAAGGGAAAATGGCTTTTATTAGACCACGTTCCCCCTTTCCTTTTGAATTGCCCCCAGAAAATTGGCCAGATACCCACCTGCAACTGATCTTTACTGCATTAGACTTTGGTTCTTGAAGTGGAATCATTTGCAGCGAGGACTGCATCATCCCAAAGAGCCCCCTCTTCTTCTGGCAGAACTTGCCCCAGAACTCATCTTGGGGCTTGGGAATTCAAGCCAGGGCCTGCTGTTGTGCACCAAGAACTCTGTGTGCTTGTCAGATAAAGCTGCCTCATATGGTACACCAGGGCGGGGGCGTGCTCCCGGGCAGAGGGGTGAGAACTCCCCGTCCACGGGTCTGTTTCAGTTACCTCATCGAGTGGGTGGGGTCAGGCAAGGCAATGGGTGGTTTCTTTGGAAAATATAAAAAGTAAAATCCCGTTCTGTGTGGCGATTGTTGAAGGTTAAATGGTCCCAACTAAAGATGAGTATTTCATGCTTTTGGGTGAAACATAGCAAGTTGTTTATTTTCAGTCATTCTGGAGAAAATTCAGGAAAGGAACCCACATTTGATTTGGCTAATTTGTCCATGTGTCTGGGTCACTGGAGTTCCCCTCATGACCCTCTGAAGAGGCACATGGTGTGGCCTTTGGAGGAGGTATGTCAGTGGTGCCTCCGTGGCCTGTGGTCCTATTATGGCCATTTTATTGTCATGCTTATTAGTCACCAAGTTCAGTTTTTAAAGGTGAAAATCTATCTTCTGATATCCATTTCGATAGAAATTGAGATTTTCATAAATTGCAACCCTAAACTAAATGCATGTGGTAGGGAGCACATGATATTATAGAACTCCATAAAATATGTAAAAGTGAAAAAAATACTGTGAAAATTTTCACAAAATATTGTTGGAACAGAAAGGCAAATTTTTATACTAGGTAAATGAAATGGTAACTCTTTTGGCATAGTAATGGCATTGGGCCACTGGGGGTGGAAATGTCACTGGAAGCAAGACATCCGTCATACTTAATAATACATGATGTAGTATCTGAACTTTTCTAGTTAGGAGTTCAGCTTTTCTTAAAAATCAGTAGTGATTTACATTACTCCCTCAAAATAGTTATTACAAGTCCTTTATACATACACAAAAAGTTTTTTTAATTAGCAAGCCTGGTTTTAAAGAGATGTTTTTGTAGCAAGAAATTTAACATTCAAATGTGAACACTGAGACAGAAATCCATGGGACAGCTTTTCTCTGGGCTAGAAAACAGCCATTCCCTTGGTGGTATGCTTCCTGTCTGTTCTCATGGGCACGGCCAGTGGATTGATTGGGAGATCTGGAGATTTTTTTTAAATGATAATTTTAACACTGTTTGAAATGTTATTCTGGTACTGGATTTTCTTAAGTTCTCAAAAGCTTTAAAAAAGAATTTTAACTTTGTATATGAGTCTTTGGCAGAACAGACTTGATTTTTATTTCTTATGCTCTGTCAAATACACAGATGTTTCTAATAGTTTTTGATTACTCTGTAAGGGGCTAAAGAAATCAGTGCCAGAAATAAAGTCCAGCTTACTTCTTCCTGGACAACCCCTCTCTCCCCTTCCCACCCTTCCCCCACCTGCAGAACGCAGCTATGGCTTTGAGCGGTCTGGAAAACTAATGAGACTCTGCCGAGCAAGGCAGGCAAGGGCAGGGGTGGGGGAGATAGTGTGCTTCCCAGGGTCCCGGAGTGGGGGCCGCTGGAGGAGTGTCAGGGAGACCCAGGGGGTTCCTGGCGGGGGTTCTCAGGGAAGGAGCAGGCAGCCGCACCTGGGAGAGCTCCAGCAGAGCCACAGAGGACAGGCAGGGCAGGCCCTGGGGGGCCAAGGCAAGCTGGACTCTGTTGGGCCTGTAGACTGGTCCTGTCCTCCCTGGAACAGGAATCATCCCCTCTTTGTTACTGGGATTAACCACTTCCACGAGTGTCGTTCTAGGAGGAAGCTCTTTTCCAGTTCAGGCCTCTGCCTTGGACCTTTTAATGTTAGCGTCTTTGATTGTTCACAGAGACATGTGTAAAACTTAGCATGCTGTTTCTGCAGAGAAGTTTGTAAAATTTAGGAGGGGATTAAACATTAATGAAAATTTTCTTCGTGGCCTGGCAAAGATGAGTCGCTTTGTCTTTGAGTTTTGTTTTGTTTTGCTCTTTGTGTTTGTCTAGTGGACATGTGTTTCTTATTTTAAATATCTAACTTTCTCTTAAAAGATGGGCTCTTAGAACAGCAAGGTAGTCAATAGCACAGAGCGAAACAGAGGCACATCTGGCCACAAAACTTGTGAGCCTGGGAAGGGGATGGGGACCCGGCTGTGGGAACCGAGTCCTGTGCTGAGCAATTTGTGTGTAAGACTTTTGAACAGGAGGATGACGTGTTTGAATAGAAGAATCCATGTTTTTAAATGGTCATCTGGCAGCGGGGTTTAGGTGGTTTGGAAGGAGAACCCCAATGGAGTGATTGGTGTGGGGGTGCAGAGGAAGGGAGGGATCAGCAAGCCACCCTAACAGCAGCTCGGCAGCACTGGGAGGGGAAAGAATGGGATTGGTTTAGCTCGGGTGGCGACACTGTCACCCAATGGCAGCACTAGAAGAGACACAGACGGGGCCTGGGGCACCATGAGTCGTGCCCTAACTCCCTGCGTGGAGGGACAGGGATTTAGGCCCAGCTGCCCGGCACGGGCCTGCCAGGGGGACACACACCGGGCAGTCGTCTGTACGAGGGTGTGGTTGAAGAGCCCACGTAGGGGACAGCGGAGAGACAGGGAGCTGGCCGTAAGCTACTGACGTAGGAAAGACGTGCTGCAAAGCAGGGAACACTCAAACACCGAGTCAGAACGGAAATCTGGAACAGAACTGTATCTCATTTTGTCACCATATTTTACAGTAATTCCCCAAATAGCCTTCAAGCAGAGTTTTTATTAGTTTGCTATAAGTTAAAAAATAAGTATGTAGTACTTTGTGAAGAGGGAGATAGAATGTCTCAGGTACAAAAATTTGAAAAATCATATCTAATTCTGTTAGTGAAATGCTTACAAAATCATAATTGTATATTCAAATATGAAAAAGTATATAATTGTGTGATTCCAAAGGGAAGTAAAGGGTGCACACCCTGGGAGCTCTCACCCGGGTGGCAGGTGAGGCTTTCGACCCACCTGGGGATTGGCAGGTGGCATTCCCTGCTGAGATCAGAGCTCCACCGCGAAGGCCCCGTGGCTCACCCCTGCTGATGGGTCCTCTCTCCCTCTGTCCCTCCCAGCTCTCCGGTGGCTGTGAGCTGACGGTGGTGATCCACGACTTCACGGCCTGCAACAGCAACGAGCTGACCATCCGCCGCGGCCAGACTGTGGAGGTGTTGGAGCGGCCGCACGACAAGCCTGACTGGTGTCTGGTGCGAACCACTGACCGCTCCCCCGCGGCAGAAGGCCTGGTCCCCTGCGGCTCTCTGTGCATCGCCCACTCCAGAAGCAGCATGGAAATGGAGGGCATCTTCAACCACAAAGGTAGGGGTCCATAGAGCATAGGTGACAAGTACCTGCTGGAAGTGGCACTGGAGCCTTTTGTCTCCGTGGCTTTGCTGCCTTTTAACGTGCGATCCTCCTTGTGAACCATACACATTGTCACTGTCTCTCGGGGCATTTCTAGTCCGTTAGCAGCTGCAGTGGAAGTGAGGATGTCAGCTGTTAGTCAGAAGTAAATGATTTCCTCATTTCCCAGGGTGATGTAGTAAGACATGACATCAGTTTAGAGAAGAGGAAGCGGGGGTGTTCTTTTGGGGCCAGTGTCATTCATAAATGGAGAAGAAAGAGAGGGCCCTGCTCTCCCCCAGGTGATGCTGGAAATGGGGAGGGGAGGTCGGACCGCATTCAGCATCTCCTCATCAGCTTTTCTCTTGTTCAGTCTTTCTTTCGTTAGTGATAAATTCTAGAAAATCAAACATGCAGGCCCTGAGAGTTAAACCACCCCATTTTTCTAGCTATGGAAACAAAAGCGTCTAAGGACATCCCAAATTCCACAAGCTGCCAACACGGAGAGGGAATTGCGCCAGGCCCGAGAGAGGTTGGGGCTGCGTCAGGCAGGGCTCGGTGCTGGGGTTCTGCAGCTGTGGCCTCGTGAAAGAATTGCTTTGAAATGGAAATAAATAGGGCACTGGAACAGAACAGCATTCGGCCTTCTTAGACCACTCCTTTAGCTAAGGGTACCTGGAGCAGGACTGCTCTGGTGCGTGTATCTGGATGGATCGTAACGGCTCCCATGGAGAGATGGGTCTTTATCCTGAATATCTACCCTGGCAGCCACTGCACAGACATGGCTGCTGAGCCCTTGAAACATGGCTAGTCTGGGTTGAGATGTTCTACAGGCATAAAGTACACACTATATTTTTAGTGTGAAAAAGAATACTTATTTTATTGTCATTACTTATTGAAATTATATTTCATAGAGTGGGTTAAGTAAATGTATTATTAAAATTAATTTACCTATTCTTTTTGCTTTTTAAAGTATGACTACAGCACTGGTATAGTCTTTCATCTTAGTGAAAAGCTAGTTTGAGACTTTAGGTCCATTTAAGAAACATGGGTCTGTCTACAGCTTCTAGAAAAGCAGAGAATGGGTAGAGTTTATAGGCTTTAAACCACACTGTGTCACATTCTTCATTTTTCTGCAATATTGGCAAATAGTCAATTCTTTCAGATTTAGGAGTATGCAGTTTGTTTTTCCTTCCAGAGAGAACATCACTATACTCTGCCATATCCAGTTGTTTTTAATTTTGGAACATTCCAGTTGTTTCCTTCCTTTATCATCTGCGCCCTCTTTACATTGGTCATGACACCTCCCGGAGGCCGTCCCCTGGCTGCTGAGGGTTAGTCATCCCGTTGAGCTAGATGAACCTGCGCAGGACACAGCTACCGAGTAGCTCTTCTCATTAATTACAGGCCCAACCGTGTTCCAGCTCCCTTGGGGCCTAGACGTGAACTTATTGTTACCTCACTAAGAAACAGGAAGAATTAGGCTATTATTTCTCCAGAAATCCAAAGAGAAAGGCGGAGAATTTTCAGATTTTGGCCAAAAGCCGAGGTGTCCTCTTTTCTCTCTGGCGAAGCTGCCTGTGCATGTGGCGCAGCCGTGGGCGCCCCTGGTGTGACACTGAGTTCGGACTGGGATCTGGGCCGTGCTGTCTTTGAGCCCATTGCCAGCGTGTTTCTAAAGTTGCATCGTGCATTTTAGTCCTTGAGTTTGAATTGAAAATAAAGTACGACGTTTCTTTCAAGTTAATCTGTTCTCCAGAGGAGCCCTGGTAAACTTAAGCATGCTACTAAATAACGGTTGTTCTGAAAGATTTCTTCCAGGGTATGGCTGTCCCGTGGTGTGTTCCTTGCTTCCTGGTGTGCCCAATTGCAAACTAGGCAAGGGGAAAGAACTGGGTATTCAACACACTTTGTCCCGTAAACTGCTGGTGGAGGTTGGGTTTTTGCTAGGTGCTAAGTCATAGCACTATTTCGTTTTTCTCTCCGACATTCTAGCACCTGGAAAGTCTTTCCCTGCCCCTCACAAACCCGCTCATGCCTGTCTTTACCAAGAAGATGTTGCTTCGACAAGCAGACCCGCTGTGAACTAACCATAGCCAGCAATTAGGGGCTCAAAGTCAGAACTGTTTTTCCCTTTCTTCTCCTTTTTTTCCCCCCTGTAATGCAAAGAAACTCTTAAGATGATCTTTTCCCTTACAGCATCAGAACCAGGTCAGCAACAAGTGTAGATCGGGGAAGGGGAGATCCACCTGTGGGCTTTTGACAAGCCTCTGACAGAGTCCTGTCCAGGTCCAGGAAATCAGGTGTCTTGACCAGAGTGTCTGTCTAGGAGATCAAAGGCCTTCATCTACACGTCGGGGCAACGAGCGAGGAGGATTTAGGAGTGGAGTCCAGAGAAAGACACTCAGACTCGGGGGCCAGAGGCCTCAGCTGCCTGAGGCAGCAGGAGGCATTGATTTGCTTCTGCTCAGCCCCACCTGCACCCGCCCCTTCCCGCCCTGGGTGTGGAAGGGGCCTGCCTTTGTAGCTGTGATAGATCTGTGTGTGCCGGGCTGGCGGAGCCTGCTATCCACAAGCATCTGCCTGTCTAGCATCGCATTTTGAGCCCCTTTTCATTGTAAGAATCCTCCTGGGCTTGAAGGACACAACAGTGAGTGGGTTAAATGTGGCCCCTTCTCTCTCCAACCTTGGCTTGCATCGTCTTTCTGGCTGGGTCACACCCTCTGACGGTATCAGGTGCGCAAGTGGTCTGCCTCTCCCACCTTCCAAACCCAGGGACAGTATGGAGCTGTCCTTACATGTTTGTCTCTCCTCACTTGTTCATCTTAAATGTCTCTGGTTCATACTGCTCTGACCTTCCGGACAGAAGGAAGGAGCTTACTCCCTAATCTCTAGTTCCAAGATTTTCTCAGCCTTAATACCTCAGCAATTTTTCCATAATTCTCTGATCCAACAACTGAAATTTCCATAATTTCAGATATGAAAAACTCACCTGTTGAGGTCAAGTGTCTGTTTGTTTGTGAACGATAGGCTATTTTAATGACTGCAATGGATATAAATAACTTAGCTCAGCCCAGAAGGGCCCGATGCTCACCGTGAGTGGCGCTCAGGTTCACTTGGTGGTTTCGAGACTTGGCTAGACTTGGGAGTCTGGACAAAGAGAAAACTTGAATTTGAGAGGACTGGGTTTCCTTCATCTAGCTATGTATTCTTAAGGTGATTTGGGGAGAGGATAAAGATACAACTTATTTAAAATGAACAAGAAGTTTAAGTACACAATTTGGTTTTTTTGTTGTTTTTTGGATTTTTTTTAGCTTTTATATTTATAGAAGCAGGACGTGCACATGTAAATGTACAAACGTGTATATGCCACAATTTGTTTTTCAAGGCAGTAATTTTGTGTCTGAAACTAGACTTCCCTGTAAACATTATTCCGTTGAAAAGTGCTTGCTGTTTTGTGGGAAAAGCTTGTTTTTGAAGATTGCTGTTAATGCATCTTTGCAGAGAGACAGCCTCAGTGTTTGACGGCTCCTTCTGGGCTGGCTCTGGGGACATTCTTCCTTCTTCACAGCACCGTAGTCACAAATTAGACAGACACTGGGTGTGTTAAGATAGGATAAGGATACAGCAAGTCCTGGTGCTCTGCTGGCCTTACTTGTGTTTGGTTGGTGCCGTCCACCATTACCCCAGAATCGCTGGAGTTGGGGCCCAGGCATGGAGACCGCATCTGTGCCCCCGCAAGTCTCTGGCACAGGCCACGCCGAGGACCACGGGTCTGCCTTTCGCTCCCCAGGGCGCAGGAGGCATTGACGTACTGTTGAAATAGGTGTCATGTCATCACTTTAGTCTCTCAGAAAATCCAAATGATTTTTTCCTCCCACTGCCTCAGCTTGTAAAACTTGTCACTTTTCTCTATTTATCGACTTATCTTGGTCACAGAAAGGAAACAAATATTAGAAATGTTTATATTTCCAACGAGGCCAATTCACAACGACCCCTTTGCCTTACCCTACTCTCGCTAAGTTCGTCCTTCCCCTTTCCTCCCATCCAAGAGCTGCCCTACAGGATGGAACCCAGGGTTCAGCTCCAGCGTAGCACGCCAGGGGCGACGCAAGGGGTACTTGAGTGGCGCCGCAGCCAGAGTTGGTGGTGATCAGAATGGAAAATAGGAAAACGTAGAGCCATCTGTGTCACTAACGTAGGCAAACAAGCATCACTTGCCTTCTACCAGGTGCGTCTCTAGAGTACAGAAGGTGAATCCTTTGACTGTTAGCTTCTTTGAGGGTGAGCCTAGAGTTACCCTCCGTCTTGTTGAGGGCCTTACGTCACGCTCACTGCTCATGGCACCTGGAAAAGCCCCACAGGACCTGTGTCCCACACTGCTGCCACCACAGGGAGTGGTGTGTTTGAATGAGTTGAATCTGGAAGGTCTCTCTCAGCCCGCACAGAATTGTTTTTTGCTAAAATAGCGTTTTAAGAGAAGAGCTTTTCATAGTAAGGGTGGCGTTCGTGGTGAATGCTTTCGGAAGGGGCCAGCATTGAGCTTGCGGGGTGCCTTCTTCCTGTCACAAGGCCCGAATTAGGGTGGATGTGGATGGTCTCCAGTCCTTGCCAGCTCTGACAGTCTAAGTTCCTATGTCTTGGGAGCCCTTTCTGAATAAAAGCCAGTTCAGAACCTCTACATTTTACATGTGCCAACCCGTGATGTGATGACAGGTGGTCTTAGCAGGAATGATGGTTGCAGATACAGCGCTAAACTTGGGCTTGTGGTGGAGAAGCCACAGATGACACAGGTGTTTAAACAGCAGGGTTGATGGAGGGAAGCAAAGACTCTCCTCACACAGCCGGCACCAGAGCAGTGACCTGAGACAGTGGGCCCTTGACGGTGGGTCACGACGGGCAGAGTTAGAGGCCTGTGCGCTGGGGATTCCTCAGCTGCAATTCTGCCTCCGCAGGTGTTCATGGAGCCGTAGGTGAGGTTAGTCTGTAATCCTGTTTGTCAAGTTCTGGGGGTGGGATGGGGTTCGTTGGTTTGTTTTTAACTTTAAAGTTACACATTTTATATAGATTTATTCACTGGGGCTATTACTCAACATTCCTAGAAATGGACTCACTATTTATACGAGGGCTTACTCCTCAGAATCACTTGTAATTTCTTAAAATGTATGAATGAGTGAGCCCAGACCCTGTGCCTAGAGGTTATGAGCCCCAAGTGGCAACCACTGGTATAACTGCTACGTGAATATAAAATCAGGGCGTGTGGCCATTAAGACCCAGATTGCAGTGTGTTTGAGCGTCTGTTGTCCTCCCTCAGGCCGTGTTCTTACCCCACCCAGGCCCTGGGAGGCTCTGCCTGTTTGCTGGTGCTCCCATCTCTCCATCCCCTCCCCCTCCCCAGATTTGGGAGGAGACCGGGTCTCTCCCCATAGCTCCCTTGTTCCTTTCATATCCCCCCGTGTACAGGTGAGACCAGGTGACAGGACTTTGCCAGAGCTTTGCAGATGATGGCAGGGAAGACTCCAGAGGCTACCAGGTGTGTCTACTCTCAGACACCCAAGCCCAGGCCCAACCGCTTGCACTCCCAGCCAACCCCCAGCATGGAGGCCATGCCAAAGCTATTCAGAATACAAGCGTTACCAAAGACTACCTCACCACCATCCGAGCCACTTTCCCAGTTCTCAGGACAGCATCAGCCCCTCATCAGTCCAGGACAGTTGACAAAGGGACGTCCTCTCCTCGGAGGAGGAACCCACCTCTACTCTTAGGGCTGTAACCTTATCCTCTGCTCCTGCCTGGGCAATCACACCAGGATGGAGGTGTCCAGAATGGGTCAGTTCTCAGAGCCAGGGTTTTCCAGTCTGAAATGACAAATAAGCAGTCCAGGCTGAGCCATGGAAGCCAGGCCCAGGTCCCTTTTTGGTGCCTGCTCTGACATGAGCCAAGTTCATGTGCCGACCCACCTTCTCAAGCTTCCAGGTCTCAGGAGCAGCCACTCTAACAAGGACACACATACAGCCACCAACACAAGTGCAACCCTATACTAAGCAAAGAAACTGCCCATCCCCACCACCACCCAGAAAGCACCAGCTTGCAGAGACCAAGACCTCTCTAGCAGTCTCTGTGACCAGACACAGAGCTCTGCACTCTGAGGCCACTGGCATTTCCCCAGGTGTATATATTAGAGGACTTAGTTTAAATGTGATCACCCCATGTGTGGTCTTTCCCAGAGCACAAAATGAACTGCCCAAAGGTGAATCTAAGTCTCTTTAACTTCATGTGAGACTGAAACTGCTTACAACTTCTAAATGGCCTAATAAATTTTTAAAAACTGTAGGGTACTAAAAAGACTTTAGCAACATTAAAAAGTTTAGTTGAAGATATTGTGATTCTGGTATATTTAGACATTTGCTTCATACCAAATTGCCACTATTATCAGAAAACACACCCCAGGCACACTAATGCATAGACATTTCAAACCCATATCTGCCCACATAGTCTTAAAAATATATATACTGGAAGATCTATATGCAGTTCTTTCAATTAGCTTAGAAAAGAGCAGTTTTATTCTGTTCGAACAGCTGCTAATGCCGATCCCTGTGGGAAGAAAAACTGAGGAACATGAAGTTACACCAAGAATTAGAAACAAAGACATTGTCCCTCTCCTGAGTACTGTGTATCCAAGACTAAAAGATCAATCCAAGACCTGTGATTAAGGAAGGTTTTCTATGTAGCGTGTAATTACGGAGCCACACAAGTGGCCATTACTCTGTTGAATGCTGCATGTTTGAGGTATTTTCGTGTTCCAACTTTACATTAAAGTGTTTATTAAAACAGGAAGAAACCATCAGCAGGTATTGACACTATCCATATTAGATCATCACAAAATTATATATATGGAAGAGTCATAAACAGTGAATAAGAAACCATCTTCCCACACTGCTTTAAGTGGCCAGGACACAGCGTTAAGGGCAAGCAGTAGAATCAGTGGAGGGGCTCACCAGGGAGATCACAGAGGGGACCTGCTGGGTCACTCAGGGGCCAGGCACGGCTGGATGCAGGAGCGGGACCGCAGCGTCCGGGCCTGCCTCCCACTCTCTGGAGTCCGGACATTTTTAACTGCCTGCTTTCTGACACTTCGTGGATATCAGACTTTGCTGTTTATTACATAAACTGGTATTCCCTTTTAAATGTATTTGCTCTAATTAGCATTTGCTGAAGCTGTGAAAAATTACAGAGAGGTGATGTGTTTGGTAAGAGATGGCTTAAAAGTTCAGCGTGCTGTTTTTCATTACGTGTTTTGAAAATGAACAGATGCCGTAGATGGAGGGAAACAATTGTATCGCACGTTTGAACTTGTTTCCTGGTAGTGTTTATCTGGTTGTGGCCCTGAGGACACCTGAGGAAACAGCAACCAAGCTCCTGTCGAGAAGTGGGTACCAGACAAACCAAAGTACGATTTGGCTTTCGCCTTGTGCTTCCTTCTGTTTTCAGAGAAGTGTGAGATGAGATTTTGTGGTCATGTTGTGTTCCTAGAGCTAACTTTCCCGTAGACAGAATTTTTGATATATTAGACTATATATCTTCATAACTGAGCTGAAATACAAGGAGAAAGGAAAACACCTTAAATGATTCTGGCTGATTCTGAAGCAGCAGGCCTTGAAAGTCTTTGACCAAATCTGATGGAAGCCATGGTACCTAGTCCCAGAAAAGCATCCATAGGCACAGAACTTTTAAATACAGTTTCAGAGACGTCACCCATATTCAGAACTTTTTTCCTAAGTAAGAGAAGGAAAAACATGGTTAAGACTTATAAATTATCTTTAGATATTTTACATGGTTCAAAAATAAAACACGCAGAGGTATAAACTGAGTCTTGTTCCCATAGTCCCATTTGCCATGTTTAGATAACCATTTTTATTAATTTCTAGCTTATATTTCCAGTGTTTTGTTAGACAGATATAAAGAAATGAATATGTATTCATTTCTCCCTCTTTTTTCCCCGACATAAAAGGTGACATATTTTGTCCCTAGCTTTTATCACTTGACCATACCAAAACATAGAGGCCTGCCTTGTTCTTTTTAATGGGTGTTAGTACTTCATTTGTGCATGTCACATAGTTTATTAACTAATGCACTACACAGGGACACTTGGGTTGTTTCCAGTCTGCTGATTATTATAAACAGCACTGCAGTGAATAACTTTGCATGTATATCATTTGGTTCATGAGCAGGTGTATCTGTAAGATGGAATCCTAGGAGTAGAATTGATGGGTTAAAGGATAAATGCATTTATGGAAAACCATCTTTTGGAGAAGACTCACCTGAATCATAAACTAATGCCACAATAAAACATGCCATACAATGACATTTGCTTTTGTGTGTACGTATTTTAATTTTCTGTACCAGTCATGATATTTGAGCTGTACTGAACCCCTTGAGTTCTCTAATTTTACTTTATCCATTTAGAACAAAACTTGTTCCCTTTGAATGGGTAACTCTTTAAAATCATTCATATAAATTAAATGATGAGTCTCTGTGTGACTCATCTAGGAGATGAGATTTTGATGGACATTTTCCCACCGAACTTGTAAAGGAACATGCAATAGAATATTTATATAAATAATAGTTCACCACAATTTTTGTGTTTTTATCTTAGATTTAGCCAAAGAGTGCAAATTAGAAGTTTTCCACATGAAAATAAATGGTGGTGGTTTCCAAAGAACAAGTACCTTCTCTTCCCTCAGTTTGTGTATAAAAATCACTTTCGAGGTGCCCCTGTGTGCCTTCCATGCGTACAGAATCCCTTATTCTTGATACAGTGCTGTCGGTGGCTTTTATAATGAGCTTTAAAGTCTCCGTATAATCTCTGTGCTTTCCAAGGGATTCAGTTTCTTATCATGAACATTCACAATGAATTTTGAAAAATACAGTTTTAAAAGCCTTCTCAAATCTAACTTCCTTCCTCCTTCATTGACACTATCGAAGGCATGTGGAAGGGTCAGAGAGGAGCGTAAAGGAGAAGGAGGCCGACCTCTGGGCTCTCACCCCCTCAGCCGACTCTTCTAGGAGGTCCTCGCTCCCCTCTCTGGTGTTCTGTGTGGGTTCAAGCTGGGCTGCCCGGAGTCTTCCGAGATACTTCAGGGTCTGGACCGTTGCACTGTGGTCTGACCAACTGTGGCCGGAGATGTCAGGCAGATTGGTCATTCCACATCGCTGACCATTCGGGGGTCGTCATTTTCCGGAAACTTTTCTAGCTAAACATAGGACAAGAGACTCAGGATGTTTATTATTTGAAGGGCCCTTTCAAACATTTGGGAGGACAGTGAACAGGCTCGTTTGCTGTGGCCGCCTTGCATGGCAGCTCTGGAATTCTTTATTATTTTTAATTGTCAAGAAATGTAGCCCTGTGTTCAGTTGCATCTTTTCTCTCCCTCACCCCTTTTCATGAGTCTGTAGAACTTTGAATTCACTAGAAGGAAAGAATATGAAAGTGCTTTTCTTAGATGTAGACTAGTTTCCTACTGTCTCAAAAATACATAGAGCATTTCAGTCCCGGATGGTGGCGCACACTGTTACCGGATGGAGGAGTAGGGGTATTAGGCTGCGATGCTTTCAGAACAAAATTCCAGAGCCTCGGGGCTTCAGCAGCAGATATTTATTCTGTCACAGCTTTGGAGGACAGAATTCTAAGATCAAGGGGTCAGCAGGGTTGGTTTCTCCTGAGGCCTCTGTCCTGGGCTTGGGATGACCACCCTCTTGCTGCCGCTGCCTCGGTCCCCCTGTGTGTGCCCTGGTGTGTCTGCGTGTACAGACTTCCTCCTATTTCTTGAAAGGACAATAGTCAAAACTGGATTAGGACCCACACTAAGAGCCTCATTTTAGTTTAATCACCTCTTTAAAGACCTTTTCTGCAAATACAGTCACATTCTGAGGTACTAGGGATTGGAACTTCCGAGTGTGAATTTTGGGGGGACACACTTCAGCCCACACCAAGGGGCCTGTTGGAACCTAGAAGATTAACAGTGGTGACAGGTAGGACGTGTTGATGACTCGCAGCGTGCCCGCCACAGGGCTGCTGTTCTTCACATTTCATCCTCAAGGTACCCTCGTGACGGTATGTGGACGTACACGTTTTCATCCCCAATTCATGATAGGAAAAGGGAAATACAGAGAAATTACATGATTTAACCAAGCATAGCAGGTGATATAAAATGAGATTTTAAAAACTGCAGTCAGACAGCAGAGCTCAAGTTCTTAACCACCGTCCCTACTGCCCTCCATACAACTTGAAAGGAACCTTTGGTCCAGGGAGGAAGCAGGGCTCAAGAGACAAACTCGGTTGCCCAGGGCCAGACATTTACAGAAGAGCTGATTCTAGAAGCTGGTGTCCAGGGTTCACTGCACTTGAGGCTATTTGCTCCCTGTGGCTTTGCACATTCCTGAGAGGCCATGGCGCCTCCGACGATTCCTCTCCTGGAAAAGGATCCATTTTCAGTTTTTCAGCTTGAATTATGATATGATAATTCCATACACCTTCCACTGCCCAAAGAAGTCATCTTAATGGAAATCTGTCCTTTTTTCTTTTTTGGGGGAAGCCACTTTTCTCCTCTCCCTCCTGCCCCAGGTTAATCACAGAACTTTACTCACAGTGGGTTTGTTGTGAGTGAATACATAGAAGTAGAAACCATTTTTTCATTACCAGTTTGCATCTAGGAGAAAAAGATTTTTGCTCCACAACCCTCATCTGCCCCTGTTCCCAAAATCAAAATCAGCTGCTTGGTCTCCCTGGCTCTTCCTTGAAAGAGCTGGGGAATTGAGCTTCCTGTCAGCCCTTCCCCCCACCCTTGTGAATTTGTGACCTACCTCTGTCACTCTCTGAAGTTTAGCAGAACTGGGACATCAAAAGCACATACTGGCTGTCAAAGGTTGGCTACGTGGCTCTACTTTTTTGAGCACTATTGTTTTTGTTATTTTTTTGTGAGGAAACCATCTCATATTGCAGTTCTGCAACTAATCCACAAAGCCAGTGCAAACAGAGAATGTCACATAGTGAGTTAAAGCGAAATGTAAAAAAGGAGTATTTGAATGTTTGTTTTGTGCAGAAAGGGAAAAACTCACATCGTTTGTGAAAAGATAGTAAATAAAGCCATGAAAAGGAGCCTATCGAATTCTTGGCACCCGAATCGCACGTTGACTGCCTCAATAGAGGTGCTTTTGTGGATTGGCCACTGTGCTAGAGAGCAGCAGGGGCTCGTGTGCTGAATGGAGCCCTAAGAAGCAGGGGTTTCGTCATCCTGTTCCCTCCAGAGCAGGAGGTATTATCTGTGGGGTAAAGAAACCGGAGAAAACTTCCTGTGAACAGGAGTATCTTTGTGCATGGAACCTGAGAGACGAGATCTTGGTGGCGCAGCTGCTTGAGGCCAGCACTGTGGACATATTGTGCAGAACGGAAACGCACAGGGAAGAAAACGAGGGCCGGGGAGGTGGCGAAAGGAAAACAGTCCAGAACTGCGACTTTAATAAAGTGGTATGGCATTTCAAAGGGCCAGCATCCTCAATGGCAGAACTGTGTGCTCCTTTCAATAATGGGGGTTTGAGAACTGACTCGAAGATACAATGCTGCAAATTTGTCAAGATTATTAATAACGTGGTCAAGTCTCAAGAAAACACTACTGAGTTTTTAGAGAAAATTATAATTGTAGTAGTTAACATCATTCAAGATATAATCTCAAAATTTAGCTGATGTTTTATACATCTGATCTTTTGCTTTTGATTTTGGGATCTTTTCATCCTATATTAACTGCCTAATTATTCATAGGTTTATTAATCAAAAAGCAATATAATATCAATAGAAAGACTTCAGGTCCTTTGGCTCTTCTTAATTTTAGATTTCTTTAAGTATCCTTCTAGTCCTCATTTAAAAAGCACCACCGTTTGTATATTGATCCCTTTTATTATTGTTTTAGACCTCCTTTGGCAAAAATGACCTGTCTCATATTTTTATGGGTAGATTAATAACAGACAATTGAATACTGAATATTGAAATCCTAATTTTAAATACTCTAGAAACAATTATCACGAGAAGATTACGTGAAAAGTTTAATTTTTTTGGCATTAACTTTGACCATGACCATAAGTTTCTTTTCAGCCAATCTAAATAAAAATACCTTTATTTCCATGAGAATGAGATTGGCTGTTGCTTTTGCCCCCCAAATATGTGAAGAAATAATAATTTTGTGTTCCTTCAGCATATTTTTTAAAATAAATCATCCCTTTACTTACAGATCCTTTATTTGCCTAATATGTTTCTTTTCCCCAAAAGATCTTCTCTGACTTTGCCTACTGTTTTCTGGTGACTTTTTCATACTCTCAATTTCTTAAGCTATTAATATTTGCACTTAAATAACACTTTTTTATTTAAAGAAAAATTTTATTTTAAAACAATTTTGAACTTACATAAAAGTTGCAAAAATAGTACAGAAAATTTCTATGCACCCTGTCCCTAGCTCCCCCAATAGCAATACCTCACGTAACCATGACACAATGGTCCAAACCAGGACGGGAGCCCTGACGCAGTACTACTGACTTGCCCCAGCCTCAGCTCGGATGGTGCTCTTATGTCCTCTTTCTGGCTCAGTATCCAGTCTGGGATCCACATCATATTAAATTTCCTCCAACCTGTGGTAGTTCCTCAGTCCTTTTTTATCTTTCATGACCTTGATAATTTCAAGGCATACTGTTCCTTTATGTTGTAGGATGTCCCTCAATTCGAGTTTATCTGGTGTTTCCTCTTACTAAATTTAGCTTATACATTATTGGTAAGGACATCACTGAAACCATCGTGCCTTTCTTAGTACATCATATTGGGGGCACAGAAGATCTTGATGTGTCTCTCCTTGCCAGTGTGTTGACCTTGATCACTTGGTGAAAGTGGTGCCTACAGTATATCCCCATGGTAACAGTACTGTTTTTCTCTTTGCAATTAATAGACAGCATATGGGGAGATGTTTTTAAACTATGCAGCTATTCTGTTTCTCATGGAACTTTTACCCACTAATTTTGGCATTTGTCAGCAGTTCTCGTCTGCAACAATTATTACTGTAGTGTTTCCCTAATGATATTTTCTGTTTTCCTCATTCCTTCTAAATTTATCAGTTGGAATTCTTCTGTAAGGAAGAGCTGTCCCTCTGCCTCATTTATTTAATTATTTGTGTCAGTTGGAGTCATACATATTTATAATCTTTTTCTCTGTGGGTCATAATCCAATATTGTCATTATTGTTATTTTTTTTCTTTTTTTATCAAATTGTTCCAGCTTTGGCCATTAGGAGTTTCTTCTGTATACTGTTGACATTCTGCCATCATTTTTTGAGCACTCTCTTTCTGGCACTATGAGATGCTCCAGGCTCATCTTGTGTTTTCCCTGCTGCAGTCCTGGAATCAATCATTTCTGTAAGAGGCCCTCCTGGTTCTTTTTATTTGAGAATAGTTTTAGGGACTAAGATGACTAAGATCTGCGTACTGGGTATGCTTACTTTGTTAGTGCCGTGACTTTAGGCAGACATGTATGTGTACCAACCCATGTATACACAAACTTTTTGATTGATTGATTGAGAAAGGATCTTGCTCTGTTGCCCAGGCTGGAATGCAGTGGCTCAATCACAGCTCACTGTAGCCTCAAATTCCCGGTCTCAAGAAATCCTCCTGCCTCGGCCTCCTAAATAGCTAGAACTACAGGTGTAGTCTAGCTATGTTTTATTTTGTTTTGTTCTTTTTTATTTTTTTTATTTTTTATGTTTTATTTTATATTTTATTTTATTTTATTTTTTGTAGAGAGGTGATCTCACTATGTTGCCCAGGCCGGTCTTGAACTCCTGGCCTCAAGTGATCCTCCTGCCTCGGTCTTCCAAAGCGCTGGACTTACAGGCATGAGCTACTGCATGCAGCCTACAAACATCCATATTTATATTCTCTGTCACCCTCCTTCCCTTCCTGCCCTGTCCCTCCGTGTTTGTGTGTGTTTGTGTATGTGTGTCAGACAGAGAGCGAGAGAGAGAGCTCACATCATCCTGAAACCTCCAACTCCAGTCCAACAACAAAGCATTATTCTTAATCTTCCTCCTCTCCTTATTTGTCACCTTGTTCTCTGACAGTGAGACACCTGGATCTCATTCCAGAATATACTTATTTTTTCAATCCTAGTCTAAAAGTTCTATTTTTTGGAAATTGAATATTTTCTTCACTAATTATGACTTGACTTTAAGACACAGCTCCACCTATCCTCACTGTAGTAGTTTCAGAATTGCTGACCCATACTCCTGTGAGAAACAAACTTAGTTTTTTCCCCCCCTTGGTTTTACAACATACAGTCAAAATGCTGTTTTTCAAAGTTAGTTAGGTTTTTTTCCCTCCCCTCCTAAGTCAGCGTGATCATTTTTTCAGCTAGGTTCATGTATCATGTGAGCACTCACACCCCACACATCCCCTTCATTAGTCTGCTAGGGCTGTCATAACAGAGTACCACACACTGGCTGGTTTAAACAACAGAAATTCATTTTCTCACAGAAAATTTATTTTCTGGAGACTGAAATTTAGAGATCAAGGTGTCAGCTGAGTAGGTTTATTCTAAGGCCTCTGTTCTTGGCTCGCAGATGGCCATCCTCTCCCCGTGTGTTCACATGGAATTCCCTCTGGGTGTGTCTGCCCTAATCTCCCCGCACAAGGACACCAGGCACATTGGATGGTAGCCCGCCCTACTGACTTCACTTTAACTTAGTCACCTCTCTAAAGCTCCTGCCGCCAGGTACAGCCCCGTTCTGAAGTACCTGGAGTTAGGACTTCAGCTTGTGAATTTGGGAAAACAGTTCAGCCCATAACTCACCCCATCCTGGTTGATTTTAATTATGTGTTTTTGGAGTATGTGAAATATAACGATAATTGCAAGGGTCAGCACTCAGTTTTCTTAATATAGATAACACACATTTGCATCTTCCCACATCCCTGGCCTTTGGTCCTCATAAACAGACGTCGTGTCCTTAAAGCGCTGCCTTACACAGTGGGCCTTCCATTCTCTTTGAGACATTTTTAATTATATGTCCGGCCATCAAATTAAAGTGTCAAAAACATATCAAAAATACCAACAAACAGACTTTCTTATTTCTCTTCACAAACTCCACTTGTGTGCGTCACTTGTCTCCTGTTCTGCCAGGCGCCTGCAGTGTGCGTCTTTAACCCACTGCTTACCCAGTTTTCACGTCTCTCTTCTTTCTCCGCAAAATGTAACTTCATCTGTTCTAAACTAATCTCACCATTCCATTCCTTTTCTAGGTCCCGGTCATTTA
Source organism: Avahi laniger (assembly GCA_963575035.1). Classification (NCBI taxonomy): domain Eukaryota; kingdom Metazoa; phylum Chordata; class Mammalia; order Primates; family Indriidae; genus Avahi; species Avahi laniger. The sequence goes on from CAUYSK010026359.1 coordinate 23,426, forward strand.
AAATCCAGACTTTTGTTGTCATTTCCTGACCGCCTCTCCGTACTTGATAATGTTCTCATGCTGCAGGTAGACTCATCAAGAGGCGCTCATGAAACAGGTAGAATGAGATTAAAAAGCCCAACACTTGAACTTCATTCTACCCGTTCTCAGGCCTCTCAGTGGCTTCTGATTTCCTTTCTGGTCACATCCCGTTGTTATTTCTTCTGAAACTTTCTCCAGGTACCTGAAGTCGCCCACCTTGTTCCCACCTCCTCCTCCTTCCCACCCTCACGGCCATAGCTTCCAACCGGCTTTTCTTCCCACGATCTACCAAGGTTACTAAGCCCTGGGTCTTTCTCTTTTGAACTGAATGTGCTCGGACTCTTAGGACAGATTCCCGGTCCTGCCACCGCAGTAGAAATAAGCCGTGGAGTCCAGAACTCATCTCCTCCTCCTGTGTTCACCTCAGCTCTTTCCCATTCGGCTCGTTCACCAACATCAGCATTCCTGCCTCATCCGCTTCTTGTCTAGTAGATTAGAGCGTCGCCCTTCAGGACAGTCATCTGGTACCTTTAATCGATATAATGTATCTTCGTTTACTATATAAAGTGCCCCATCAGGTGGCGAGTGCCCCGCAGTCCCCCAGGAGGGGATGAGAAAGGCTTCCTCCTTCCTCGTCTGCCTTGCTCCTGCTGGACAACATCCCTCTGACAGATGTGGACTTGGAATTTGAAGAGCCCAGCCCCTGGGGAAACTTCCCATATATCTTTAGCTAAAGTTATTTTATTCATTTTTAAGCTTAATCCCTTTCTCTTTCATATCAAACTTATATTACACATAAAGTGATTAATTTCCCTGACAGCTCTTTTTTTATTTTTTAATTAACGGCCCTTGCTTGGCAGTCTGTGTTTGTGCAAAGGGACAAAGTAAACTATTTAATCAAGGTTGTAGTAAATGAAACCTAAGAATGTCAATTAACTTGATTTCCTTTAGGTCATAATTTTTAGTGCTTTTTTGCCAACAAGAGAGGAGGTTATTTATTTGGCAATAAAGTTTTCTTTGCTTGCATAAAAAGTCCTCTGTGCAGAATACTGCCACTCTTGGTCCTGGCGTAAATACACCATCTGGATCTATCATGGGACCATTTATAGGGAAAGACAACCGTAGGCTTTACTTTTGGTCTTGTGAGAAGAATCTGAGGCCTAATGTGGGCCCATAAATGCCAAATCCCCCTCCGCAGCAGTTTGTGTGAGAGAGTTATTACAGTATCGGAGACAGTTTTCTTCGAGTGCCCTGCATATATCATCTTGTATTTTATAGTTGTTAGCTATCTTAAACTCAGAAAGAAACTAGAAGTCTACCCTGTTTTCTTTTTCCTCTGAGAATTTTTGAAATTTACTTTGCAACAATTGTAGGGAATAGGAAGAGGAACGAAAATTTCATTTTTTTAACTGAGCAGGTAAAAAAGACAATATTCTTAGAAAAGTCATAAAACAACACAAACGAAATCATTTATACTATCGGGTTAGATAAAGCAGACATGAGAAGAATTATAAAGAACTCAGAACAAGTGTGTGATTTTCTTAAACTAAGTGTAGGCTTCAACAAATAACACCTCCTCAAAAATATTTTAACTAATTTAACGAAGGGCCACATTACAATTTCAGATACATAGAGGATATTCCAGGCAGCTGTACCTCAGAACAAGAGATGGGCCACCGGAGCCTAGCGTGGAGGGTGCGGTGCTTGCTGCTTGGATCCCAAGAGCAGGAAGAGTGCACGTACTTCCCACATGAGTTGTGAAGCCAAGCTCTGGGATTCTCCCACACTAGATGTTCCCTTTTGTGCTGTGTGAGACAAGGAGAGAACATATGGAAACTTTCAAATAGTAAGAATTTATGTAGGCTAAGGAAAATATCCAATTTCTGAGAAAGACAAAAATGAGCTTTTAAAATATACTTTACTAAGAACGCCTTTACAAATCACATGTGAGGATATTTATTTTCACTTGCATGGCCACTTCCTGTAAGAAGAATGAAGATATGTTTTTAATAAGTAAAGAGTGGCATTGCAGCACCGTGATGTAACCAGTTGGCTATTAGACCACATTACATCTCTCTCTCTCTCTTTTTTTAAATCAAGTCACATCAGGCAGCGCTGTTTGTTGTATGTCTCCGAGAGGCCCTCCCTCCAGATGTACACAAAGCCCAAGTCAGTGAAGCTGCCCAGAAAGCCCTGCGTGGGGAGGGCATCTGTCACTCTGCGTTTCCCTGGCTGAGGAAATTGCAGCTCTGGCTGGTGCAGAAGAGGAGAGACATCTGGTTTCCAGGGTGCCTTAAGAATTTCCTTGAGCTCCAATTAGAGTCAGTGTGGTAGAATGTAATCCTCTGCGCTGGATATTCCCACATGTGAGACTCAACGGCAGCGCAGCGCAGGAACCAGCCGGGCAGAGGAGCCGCTCGCCGGGGCCACGGGCTGGCGCCAGCAGAGCTGCCCCAGTCCCGGTCTGTGTGTGCCTGTCCCTGTCGTGTCTCAGGCTGTCTGAGTGTCTGGTGTTGCTGCCGAGCAGGCTGCTTAGGCTCCGTGGAGGTAGGGTAGGGCTTCGGAGCCTGTGGCCTGCAACCTGCTCCCCGTCACCATGCCAAACGGAGTGAAGCCGGCGGACACGCTGGACTCGCTGTCCTCTGTCAGCCCAGCCTACTGCGGTGGCGGGCAGCCGGGCACCTGCAAGTACTGGATCCTCGACCTAGGTACACAAGCTCTCTGCGGAGGCTCGGGCCACGCTGCTGCTTTCTCTCTGTTTCTTTCTTCTCAGGTGGCCGCTTGGCTGATTGACGTGTGCTTTGAAACAGAAATGTTTTGTGTGCTCTGAAGCTGAAATGTGTTATGTGCTGACCGCCATGCGAAGGGGCTGTGTGGGGATGGTTTGGGGGGACCACCGGGAATGCGACGAGAAACTGAGAACAGGGCTCTGCACAGCCGCTGTGTGTCATAAGGCATTTTTAGTATCTGGGGACTGCTTTCGATTATCCCTTTTTCTTGTAAATGGCATATAAACAGTCTAAAGTAATCTATGCTACAAATTGCCTTCTGATGATTTTAGTTTGGCTTTATGTCTGTTTCAGGTTTAATTTTGTTTGGGGTTTTTCAGACTACTTAAGAAAATGGCAGTGTCCTGGCATTGGTGTTTAGATTCTCTGGTTCTTTCTCATAAGAACTGCAGCTATATGATAGGATGATATAAAGTTATGGGGGGAAGGAGTGTGTGTGCCAGACTCTGGCTTTATACACAGAAGTGGTGAAAAGATCATTTGACAAGTAGATAAAGCTCTGCTTTGAGAAAAAGACAATAGGATACAAAAGAACCAAGGTGAGGGAGGAATTAGGTCTGCGGATCCCCATGGAACTCTGCCCTGCGATGCTCCAGAGGAGGCCGGCTCCCATCAGTAACCTTTGACAGCTGTCCAGACCCTGTGGCCAGCAACACGGGTTTCACACAGGCTGCCACCTGCATACCAGCAGATAGTTTCTGCCAGAATTTCGGTCCTGACCTGGTTCACTTTTAACGTTTGCCTTCACTGTCCTGCCAGCCGTTATTCGCGTATGTGCTTCAGAAGTGGGCGGCAAATGTAGAGCATCAGGGGATCTGGCGCAGCTTCCTGGGCTCTTCCAGTGTATTGTGAGCTCAACAGAGAGGGGTCTGTTGGGTTGGAGGGACCCACCAAAGAAGGGGAGTGGGTATCAGATCGAAAGGGAGACACAGAAAATATGTACTCAGCATCTGAAGGGGAAGAGGCACTATTAACTCTAAGTGTTTGTTCATGGAATACCAGAGAAACACAAAATTATCTTTGATTAATGGGCCCTTTGGAGGTAAGCCTTGGCTGTGTGAATATTGAATTTGTTATTCTGACTATAGATTTTTGGGTCATATTTATTTTAATTATATTGTTCCAGAATGGTCTATCTTGAAAGATGGTGGCCTCCCTGTCTGCAGGTGTGGAAGCTGGGTGGGTCCCTCAGAGGCTCTGTGCAGTAGGAATTCCTCTGCTGGGTGGGTTAAAGTGTATGATGAATATGATCTTGTGATTGAAAATAGTAACTTCTGTGCAGCAAAAAGAACAATTGGTAACAGCAAAAATCTGATTTAAAGTCTCAGCCGCTAGCTAGCTCTGGGTCTTGGGGAATTACCTTTTCCAGCTAAACTTCAGTTTTGTCTGCAAAATGAGAATAATGATAGAGCATCCACCTAAGGATATCATAAATGCCCCCAAAGTTTAGATCAAAATATTTTAATGAATAATTTTGCTATGGAGTAATGGATCTTAAGAAGATGTAACATTCTTTCTGTAGAGGGAATTTTGAATCCTAGCAGTATTTTAGTTCCTTTGGAATGCTTCTGAGGGGACATTATTGAACTTGCCTTTTAAAATACTGGAGGATAATTGTGCTATTAATATTATATTTTTAGATTCCCTAGATGTATTTTTGTTCTGGTAATTCTCAAACTATTAGGAAACTTTAGGTGATATTCTTCAAGCTGTCACCACAAAATTTTTAAGCTAACACAGATTTGGAAAGAAATGGATGATTCATGGAATTTCCTGGAAAAAAAAAAGTCACTTCACAGTAAAGGAATAGATGAGATAAAGCAAAACTCTAGTTGGGGCGCGCGTGTGTGTGTGTGTGTGTGCGTGCGTGCGTGCGTGTGTGTGTAGAAAAATGACTGTCAATCCCTTTCCAAACCTTATGGTAATTTCAAGACAATTTCCTGAATGTTGTTATATCTGAATGATATTTTAATATATTCTGTTCCACCTATTAAATTGATTATGGGGAAATCTTTAGGCATCAGATTTAAAAAGGAAAAATGATTTTGGATAATATCCAAGAAATAAATCCTAAAGTAACTTTACAATGCCCATCAAATCAGAGTGATTGCAAAGCCATTCTTACACCTGCAAGCAATCTGGGGCTTCATTTGTTAGAGAACTTTGGGAAAAGGCAGTTTTTCTGCTTCCTGACGTAGTCAGTGGGGCATCCTCCTGTCCAAATGTGAACCAGTCTTGCTTGGAGTAATCTGCACAGAAGCCTGTTTCATTCACTAAGGTTGCCATCAGCAATAACTTACACAGCTGTGAGCTAGGAGAGTTTTACTACTAAGCAATTTTTAGGGAACTAAGAGGGTAAAGTCAAGAACTGTAAATGATCTTTTATGATGAGGGTTCCAATGGGAGAGCCCAGGTCTGCTGATAAGATAGTGGAACTATTGGATTGGTTCTCATTCTGAAATAAGTATAGCCTTTTATAGGACATATGGAATCCATTACAGTGCTGTACATATTCCCCTGACTCAAGTAAGGAAAACCATCATTTAGTGACCCTCCTTAACATTGAACAGATCCACATACAAAGTGATCTGTGTGCTTTATAATTCTTGAATTCTTTTCAATCTTTTTTTGATTTTTTTCTTTTTTGGTTGGGAGTGTGGATTCTCACCAGTGCAATTTTTGTTTTTATAAATTAAAGGAAAACATTCCAAAGACTAAATATAGGATAAAGAAATATCTTTGTTCAGGCATATAATATGAACCTGTTCTGAAAGTATCCAAGTAGATTAACAGCACTGCCTAGCTCACATTAAAGATGTTGGTGCATAGGATATTCAGTTTCTTGTGAATAAACAGAAACCACAGAAGCACTCATCACAATAATTGCATTGTTTCAACTATGAAGACTGATTGTTTCGCACAAGTTGCTTTGCAAACTAAATTCTATCTCAAATCATTTTTGCCCTTTAAGTATCTGAGTCGGAGTTCAAGACAGGATGTGCATTATAGTGTAGTGGAAATAGTGCATTACTGTAGAAGCCAGAACACCAGTGTTCTTGTCCCTGCTCACCCCTACCCATGTGGCCTTGAACATAAACCTTTATCAGTCTTACTGAGCTGCAGTTTCCTCATCTGCAAAAAACAGGAGGAGAGCGAGAGGAGAGAAGAGTGCTTGCTGCTGTGGTTATTGTGCTCTCCAAAAAATCTACTTTAGAAGTTATTTTTATTTCATTTAAACAAACTGCATCTTTAAAATAATTTTAATTTGTTTCCTTACTTCCATGGAGGGGGGAAGTGTTACACATTGCATCTGCATATATTTCCAGCCAAAAAAAACAAAGAAACTTAAAATTATTTGGTATTGTGTTATAGCCTTTTTAGGATGAATATAAAAATTTTGAAATATTAAAACTCTTTAAAGTTAACATTAAAAATAGACTGAAACCTCCCCTCAAAGTGCCCTAGAAACCCCAAAGTTCCCAGGTTAGAAACCATCAGGCAAAATGACCCTCCCCAGTTTTGGAATTCCTTCTTCTCTGGAGAAGGAGCAGGCATCCTCCGCCTTCGCCATAATCTCTCTTTGGTATGCGCTCTAAGTTTATCTCTTCAGCTAGGTTTCAGGGGGAACACAAATTTATGGCTTTTCATTCTGAAGAATTTCCTCCAGGTGCTCCGAGTTGGCCCCTCGGGTGAGTGTGCAAGTCCATAAACACGACAGGTCTGCCTGGGAGCGTGGGGTAATGAGCCATGGGATCTGTCCGTGGAGGCGTCCTCCATTTCCGCTTCCTGTCTCCAGGGATGGGCGGTGGGGTTGAGTGGCCACAACCCAGATGCTCCTGTGAATCTTTGCAATTCTCACATAAAGCCAGACAATTGTGAGCAAACCACATAACCCCCAGAATATCTAGTTTCACTGAAACCTTATGTGCTAATTGTAAAACAGTTGGGAAATTCACAAAGATGCGGAGCAGTGGAGGGCAGGTAGCACCCATGGGCAACCACTGATCGTATTTGGACACATGTTCTTCTAGTCTTTTTATATGTAAAATGATGCCGCTTTTATTGATACTTTAGTACCTCTAACATCTGACTGTAAGAACTCAATCATATCCATTGCCCCTTTTCTCATGAGAGATTTGCAGTTGAAACTGGTTTCTATTGTTACATCTGCAGATGTAAGTCCTACTGTAGGGAAATGGGCCTGCACCTATCTGCCTGGGAAGATGGAGTTATTCTTACACGTAAGGATGCAGCCTTGAAAAACTTCTGAGACAAAGTATATTAGCCCTAAGGCAATTTCCCCTTCCTCTTTTATCTCTTAAAGCTGGTAGATTATTTTAAGAAGTGGCCCAAGGGCGCAGAAGCGCACGAGTTCCGTAAGGGACTCATTAATAACAAAAAGGGAATGTGCTTATAACGATGTAGGAACTAAAAATGCCGGGTGTTTCCCTTTGTCTCTCTCCAGTCCCTCCCCAGCCCAGGGCCCACGCAGGGCGGGCTGGGTGTTTCCTGCTGATGCCTGCGGGCTGTGGCAGAGGCAGTGCCTCTCATCACTCGGGCGCTGAATCCAGCGGAGGACAGTCTGGGCATTAATTGGTGTTCATGACTGAGGCGTTTTTTTCATTCCCTTTGTCTCAGAGCTGCTTTGTTTCTGCCTGGAGTAACTCCAGGCCCCCTTCCCTCCTTCCTTCCTTCTCGCTGCAGTTACTGGCAGCTTGAGCCGCACAGACAAGGGGCAGGAGCCCTCCACAGGACCGCTTACTGCCAGGGAGGTGCGGAGGTTCCTGGAAAGCCGCCTGCTGCGGAGGCGCCAGGAGCGTGGCACAGCCGGAGCCTTCCCCTGGGCTGTGGGATACAGGATAACTTCCGAAGCAGCCCCGCCAGCCCTCTTTTCTTTTGTTCTTTAGGCATTTATTGTTGTTGTGGGTTTCATATGTGATATCCTGAAAACGCGGAGGGCAATCCTAAAGAAATTACAAAAGGACAATTTAAAAAATAAAGTTCAATGCTATTCAGTGCTTGTGGCGGGTGGCAAGATGACATAAAATCAAACTTGGTCCAGTTGTGGGATCACAACCCTTCACCCTTTGTGTGCTTGGGGAGCGGACTGTGGTTTGCCGAGTGCCCGTGCCCACCCTGGTCTTTGACCTCCTTGAATCTGGTAAACATTTAAATCCTGTTTTCAAGGGCTTATTAGCCTTAGTTGGAGCGGCATTTTGCTTTTGGTGGAGGTGTTACTAAAATATAATTATAGAAGGAATTCCTTATTGGTTAGGGCTTTTGTTTCTTGTTTGTTTTCAACTAAACAACCAGGGACTCTAGAATATAATGTACTAGATGTTTGCTTTGTGGTTTGGGGGGAAAATCATCTGGTTCCTCATTCTACACAGCTGTGACTCTTTCTAAGCTAATATTCCATCCCCTGAGACTCTGAAACTTTAGCTAACCTGCCCTGTACTGTAGATGATGTGAAGAGTGATAGTACTTGGCAGACTCAGTGCAGAATATTCCAAGGCCAACTCTTTTCTTAATGCTGTATAAAAATGAGTACAGTGTTGTGTGGCTCCATGAAAACATTTATAACTTAGCATGGTTTATAGCATATTTTGGTTATGTATGTTCTCATGCAATTCACACATTTCCTATAATTTAGGTAGAAGACTGCCATGCTGGCATTCTGAATCTGGTCTTAATATTTAAAAATAATAATAAATTTATATACGAGTGAAGAAAAATGGGTCACCACCTGAAGTAAATCAATCATGTAGTTTAAACCACTACCTGCAGAACGCTCTTTTAAACCATTTTGTATGGGAAGATCTTTTTGTGCCCCCTGCTTCATTTAAAGACATGTTTCAGCTTTTAGAAAATCTATAAATAGCTCCCCAAAAACATCTTTGGTTTCCTCTTTAACAAAGCAGCCCGAGTTATTTCACTTTTTTTCAGTGAGTAATAGGAAGACATCAACTAAAAGTATAAATATTCATTGTAAAGAATACAGGTTCCATAAGTAAGCCTCCTTCAAATAAGAATACTAACATTTTGTGTATAATGTCAGGACATGTTATGCCCAGGAGTTAAATGCTCATGTTTCTTAACGGTTTCAGAACCTCTGAAAGGCAGAATCAGATGGATGGAGTGGTATGTGAGCACCATGTGATTACTTATTTCCTCCAAAATTAACTTTCTGTTCCCGTAAATGATGATTGTCTCTTCAGGACAATAATAAATACTGTATTGCCTTGGGAGTAACTTCCCAAACAGAGAAATTAAGAATCAAGAACCCATTATTTTATAACAAAGAGAACTTCATTATCCCCAAGTTGGCAATATACTAAATACTAAATGATCTGACCAACATAGGGAATTTGGGGTTTTTTAATAATCTTTCTTTGTGTAAGTGATATTAATTTTAAGTAATTTTGTGAAAAGAACAGCCATTTGACTTGTTGAGAACACAGAAGATCTCAGCATCTGAAAAATCCAAATGAATAGAGGAGCATTCAGAAGTTCTTGGTTTCGGAACCTTTAAACAGACCAGAGCCCAGAGCGGCGCTGTGGGATGTCACCCTGCAGTATGTCACTTGTTGCTTGCGTGGTGGTACCTGGCTAGATGTGGGGTCACATGGCAGCAGGTCTCCCCAGAGCAGCCCTACTTGTGGGCTTCTACCTGTAATTCCATCGCGTGAGCCGAGAAGCTGTCACTAGAGCAATGCCACAGTGGGGTTCAGCACAGGCAGTGGCGCCACTTGCGGGCTGGAGAAGTTTCCACATTTGAAATCACCCTTCATCCTTCCAGTTTCCCCCAGCCAATGCCGAGCAGCCTGTGGACTGTACATTAGGAGTGCAGGGCCAGGGTGGGATCGTGTGGCAGAAAGCCTTTGCACACGACCGTCTGCAGCAGGCAAGATTTGTGTGTGTGTCTTTCTGGTCTCATTTTTATGGGATTTTTTTTTTTTTAAAGCATCTTTCTTCCATCCAGCAAGGCTCTCTGCTTTTGTCCTTTCGTAAACGTCCGGAATGAGTCCAAATCCCCTCCCAGTCATCACTGGCAAGATGGTTCCTCAGGGATGTTTTTTCCCTTCGTGACAGCTTACACTTTCACTTGCAGAAAAAGCCTGCTGTTCATCTCCTGAAAAAATGTATTTTAGGGGCTGACTCATATAAAAAGCAGTGAAGATGGCCCTGTCATTCCTGGAAGACAGGAATATGGGCTAGAAACCCTCCTCAAATAAAGTCGGTATTTGTCCAATGTAGAGAATGGATCACATTAAAAAGCAAGCCCCAGCCTAAAAGTAGGATTAAAAAAGAAGAAAACTTTTTTACAACCTAGTTATTTTTTATAGCTATGGTTTTGAACAGTGTTTGGATGTCTGCCAGGGGAGCAGTTTACCCAGGTATACGGGGTTCTCCCTGTCTCACCTTTGGGGGGAGCTGGGCGAGGAGGCGGAGGACAGGGCACCCTGGCAGCCCCTCCCTGCAGGAGGCCGAATGCCTGGAGAGCGGAGGAGGTCCTGGAGGGGCACGAATCACATTGACCATAACTTGATTTTTAGGTTGGCCGCTTTTCACTATGGCCGCCCTCTTCAGTGTTTCGGTCACAGGCAGAACAGTTACCAGGCTTATCCCTTCCTGGAATCCGACAGCCTCATTGAGAGCCGTCCACCAGCTGCAGGTCTCTAGAGCGTCCCCGACCTGCCAGGCGAGCGAGGGCCTCTTTTGTTCAAGGCACAAATAAGTCCTGTCTCTAGATTCGCGTTAAATTCCTTACAGCGATCTGAACTAACCCATCTTTTTCTGTGATCCACCATCACTAATGACTTTTCATTTATTTCATTTCCGAGGTGTTTTAAATTTCCATTTTGGCGATATGTGAGATTCTGTGTATCTGATTAGGCAGGCAAAGGGTTGTGCCATCTGTTTTCATTTTTATTTAATTTCCTCACATTTCGTTATTGGAGATTTTAGTGGTGAAAATAAAATGAAAGACCTTTAAAATGAAATGATTTCCTGACCAGAAATGCTGCTAGGTTGGCATTCCCCTTTCAAGAATGAGCTTGAGAGGAAAAACGATGTTTGAAGTCTCACGTTCGTTGATATAGCCACATTTTCCAATGCTCATGTAATGTTTTAAGTGTTTTCAGAAACGACACTGAGAATATAAATAGCATTTGGAGATTCTCTAGGAGTTAAAAGACCAAATTTGTATTTGTGACTTCCGTTTGCATGTTCTGTGAGGGTGGATCTGCGGGGCAAGCTTTGCATCTCTGGTGTTCCTCGTGTTGGATTCCCTTTTCATGACATCACCCTTACTAAGGCTGGAGCCCAGCTGAGGAAAGTGTGTGTGTGTGTGTGTGTGTGTTTTCTCGCTCTCAGTCTTCACTAAGGAAAAGGTAAAGCAGTTGTTTTCACTAAGGTGGTTTAATTGATACCAGTGATTATATTGTGCTCTGGCACTCAGGGGTCACCCGGAGGTGGCCGCTGGTGAACACTCCCATGTGAATTCGTGGGAGGGGACTGCACAGGAACAGTGGAAGCGTTGGTCATTTATGTGCATTTTCTCAGGCAGCAAAGGCCATGTGTTCTTCATTACAGCATGAGCTGTAGCCATGCTGTGCTGGGCCTCTGGTTGAATCTAGGGATTATTTAAAAAAAAAAAAAAGCTGGGGAATTTAACTTTCTCCTTCATGTTTTCTGTGTTCACTTTGTATTTGAAATCAAATACAAAGTTCACATTTGTGCATTGAGGACCCACTGTGCACCCGATTGTGAAGTATATACAAGTTGGTCATGACCATCTCCAGAGCTTGTGCTCAGCGTGCCTCTGGCTTTTTCAAAGATGATTTCACATGCTAATATGACATCGGCATGACGGTCGCAGCCCAGAGTGAAGCCTGGAACCCAGGCGTGTGCCAAGAAACAGAGAACTCAACTGAGGATGACACAGCGCCCAGTCCGAATCTGGTGTTTCAACCCCTGATGTATCCTTATTTTGCTGAAGAACAAATTTAGCCTTAGTAGCAATTACAGACAGAAGATAAGTGAAATATATGTAAGAGCAAGGTAACTGGAATGAAAAAATAGAAATCAGTCAAGAAACATTTTCAGATACTTATTCACAAGCAGAATATAGATTTACATTTTGAGAAATATTATAAAAATATTTACATCTATATTCTTAATCACCAAAAGGGTGACCATATCACTGGGCAGATCGGTTTCTTCTTCATTACCTAAAAGTCCCCATGTAATACCCCAGCTTTGTCTTGTTCCTCATCTCCTTACGTTAATATGCATAGCCCGTGAGACGTTTGTACTCACTATGGAAAACGAAGAGAAGATGTGGTCCCTAGGAGTTGCATCTGGAGGAATAACTTACAGATTAGCTCACTTTTTATGAGATCCGCGAGAGATTTCTAGTGCACTGTTTTCTTTATTCAAAAAAATGTTACCATGATTCCCAAAAGCAAGGAATTAAAATCCAGTTCAAAAAACATAGAGGTAACAGTCATTTACCCAGAAATTTTGCTCTAGAATATTTGAACCAACTCAGTCCACAATCATAAGCTATAAACTTGCTTGTTCTTTGCTTCCTAAGTAATTAATAGATGTGATTTTCACATACACATTACAACCTTCCTGGCACGGTAGAAGAGCTTATTTGCCGCATCAAATTCGTGACAAGATAGAGGTTTGAGAAACACCCGTAGGCCAGGTACACTTGACTGAACCCTGACTTTCCTGTTCCGAGATAGTCTGACAGAATTATTTTCAGACATTAGAAGCAGCTGCCCCAAAGTGTCCTTGAGCTATCTTTCTTGAGCACATAGCAGTAACTGTTAAATAAACATTTCTTTAAGTCCGTACAACGAGAATTGTCATCCCTTGGCTGTGGGTATTTGTCTCTGAGTTACGCTTATCCTGGTTAGAATGCATTTTTCATCTGACGGGTGTTTTAGTGCACCTACAACGGACAGCACGATGGGCAGATCTGCTTGTAAAACGAACCAGCTAGAACCATTTGGGGACACTGTGTGGAGGGAATGTGAAATGTGTGGCAGGTGTTTACTGGACACTCTGCCACTGTTGGACGTGTGCATCTGTGTGGTGGCCCTGCCTCATCAGATGTGACGTGCTGTCATCGTTGGCCACGGGCGTTCATTTGGCTGGTGTTATGTTGGGGGGGGGTGTTGTCACAGCAGAGGCACGGTGACCGCGCAGTGCTGTGCCACGGCTGTCCAGGGAGGCCAGGCCTTCACGGCCCAGCTCGTCTTCCTTCCCACTCTGGGCCAGGGCGCTTGTCCGTAGGCGGATAATCTCGCTGCTCTGCTTAGTCCTGCTTTCTTCCTTGCGTTATGCACTTGGGTTTTTTTTAATACGCAAAAATGTGAGTATTGCTTAGTTATGTTAGGCTATAAGTTTACAAAGACCGTCTTCTACCTTTTCCCCCAGCAGCCTGGTAAGGCCAGAGGAATCACTGTCATTTTACACATCAGGAAACTGAAGCAAAAGAGGGCTGTCGGCTCACAAGAACCCACCCGAGTGCGTCGTGGCAGGGGCGGGACTGGGGCTGCGGCCCCATGGCCTCGGCCGTCCATTCGTCTCTAAGGTGCTCACCCAGCAGGTGCTCACTGCACGTGCCAGGCAGGCTTGAAACTCCAGATACACCGCATGAACAAAGCAGCCAAAAGTCTGCCCTGCTGGAGCTTATATGCTGTTGAGACTGTGAAATGAAAGAAATGCAGAGATTTGAGTGAAACATTTTTAAATTCAGGGGCCGGAGTTTTTAATGCAGTTTACTACCATACTCAGCAGTCTAATTGTTACTCTAGAACACTTAGAGACTTCTTTAAGACTTTCTACCCTTGTGAAAATGAGGAGAGAGTTAAAGTGAAACACGATCCTCCTTAGCCTGCAACTAGCAGGATATGGTCCATTTTCCCTTTTTTTTCTTAAATTAAAAAAAAAGTGCTTTTATTAATCACAGATGTCCCAAATTTACAGACGGGGACTAAAGGCGGCTTCTCGCCTCCTGGCAGCGCTGGGGCTGTGTGTGTTCCCGCGAGGGAGCTCCTTCCTGTGGGGCCGAAGGTCGGAGCTGTGCTTGCCCCTTTTCTTCAGCTTTTTTCTTTTTTTATTTTAAAAAGGAATCTAGCGTGGACTTTGCGTGAACTCTGACTTCAGCAAAGAAGCCATCTATGTGAGGATTTTTCCCTCTCAAAATAAGAAGGGATCAACTTTAATTGATTTTCTCTTGCGGCTTCGAGCAGATCCCAGCAGCTCTCTCGTGTACACAGTTGAGCATCTTTTTAAGTGACTGTCACGTGCTGATGGTGTCTATTTATGCTAAAGTTCACTGTGTCCTCTTAATGAGGGGTAGGTTGTTTTTAAAAATAGAAACAGAAGGAAGTGATTCATCTAGGTTGCTTCATTCATTCTTCACACATCTAAAAATGACTTTTAGTTTGTCCTAGATGCCACGCGAGGCCTGCGATTAAACCTAATTCCTGTTTTCTGGATACTCAGTTAATATTAGTACAGCATAGTAAGTTTTGCACTGCCATGGAGTTCTGGATGCCCCAGCCCTCCAACAGGTGTAAGCAGGACTTTACAGTTTATAAAGCCATTCATTCCCACTGTTTCACTTAATCCTATTACAGCTCTGTGAAATGGGAAAACTCAGATGCCGCCGTGTTTGCCGGGGGCCACAGCTGTGGAGTGGGAGCACCAGGCTCACGCCAACCCTCTGACGCGTCCAATGTTCTTTGTGACATTCTTAATTGATTGCCCATCTGGACCTTGGATCAGTGGGTTTCCCCAAGCTGAAAAGAGGAGAGCAGGCCTCGTGGGAACTGAGGCATTCTTGCAGACAAGAGCTGGTGATGGGGGAAAAGCGAGACTGAGAGCTGGCTCTTTTTCTTCCAGGAAGGTAGAAGTCGGGGGGAGGCAAGAAAGGGGTAACCGAGGATGGAGAACAGGAACAAATACAACTTTCTGGAGTAACAAATGAGTCATTCATGGTATTTCTCTGGTCAGTTCTGTCCTGAGCCCGCTTTGTGCCCCTGCACCGACCCCTCACGTGACGGGTGATGCTCCTGTGCCCTCTGCCCAGCTCTGCATTGGGAGAAAACAAAGCATAATTTGGGTGAGAGATAGGGGTCACTGTGAGGTCATGGCCTTCATCTGCTTTGAATTATCATCTTAGAAGTTAATAATGTACAAACTCTGAACTTGACTGTGAACTTGACCTGTAGTTTCTCCCATAACTGATCAGAGAGTACCACTAACTCAGGACATCACTGTTCAGGGGGTTGACTTAAATTATCAGTCAGTCTGTTTATCCTGGGAGAAGGGAAACCGGGAATAGCCTACAGCTGGTTCATTTACTCACCTGTTTGTCATTTATCCAACACATACTTATTAAGCAACAAGGGTGCATCCGGCCACCTGCTGGCAACTGGGTCTGTAGTCGCAAACAAGACATGGCACCCTCCCACACAAAGCCTGGAGTCCAGGGTCGTGGTCAGCTTCCTGACCTCACAGTTACCCAGGGAGGAAAGTGCTGTCACAAACCGGTTACACAGAGCTCTGACCATCGGCTCTCCTCTTGAGGATTACCCTTGTTACTGGGCTGAGCCGCCCACAGTCAAATCCTGAGAAAAAAGATGAGGACAAGATACCAAGAGAGGGGAGCATGCCCCCCCACACAGTGTGGGTGTCTGGGCCGCTAAGACAGCCATCAGGTCCTCTTCTGGGGAAAGGCGACAGTGTGCAGACCAGTAATTTACGATCTTCCCACAGAGACCTAAGAATTGTACAGCTCTGTGTTTATCGTGGGATGCACGCTTACCTGGTGCGCAGTAACTTTGGAAACCTTAAATTCTACTAGAGATAAACATCAGCATATGTGATATAATTCGAAATTTGCAGCAGAGCAGTTGGTCTAGCAGAAGAAGTCCGTTTTTCAGATAACTAAAAATAATAGCAGGCAGTTTATTTCATTCTGTTAATGATGGCATTAAGTTTAAATAATTTTTAAGCTTTTTAAACTCCTGATTTATGCATTATGTCGCCCCCCCCAGCAAAGCACATATGCACGGGCTGTTACAATCCTTTGACTTAGGCAAAAGGAGTTTCTGTAGTGAGAAGAAAACAATTTATTTTTTCAGGGAGAGTCTAACTGCATGACAAAACAAAACAAAATTTTTTTTCAAGGTAAAATAAAAAATTCCACAAAATTTCCTTCTAAGTCTGTGATCGCTGCTAGCATTTTTCTAAGTCATGAATATTCCAGTGAAGTGAAATAATGTCACTGCAGTGATTTGATACATAGGAGTTCAGGGAGAAAATTGCCTATTCCCTTCAGAATAGCAGAGTCACAGAATCCTTTGCGTTTCGTCTGTGGCACTGATGAGCTCCCACTTCGGGCAGCTCTGATCCTCCGGACTCCAGAACAGATGTTTGGCCCATGCACATTCCTAATGCTCGACCTGCCAGTGAGCAGGAAATCTCTCTTGAACCTGCTTCCCAACGTGCAAGGGACCAAATCCTATGCAGCTGAGTCCATGGAGAGAAGCTAGGAATGACATATCTAATTTCTTTTTCTTTTTGAGCCATTTTTCCAACAACTAGCTCCTTTCCCAGGCAAAGCTAAAATGTCCTGAGAGTCATCCTTATAAAGCCAGCTGGGTGCCACGAAGCATTAGTAATTGCCTGCAGTTCATTCCGTCATGCGTGCAGAGGCTGCTGCATCTGTTAGCAGACAGGGAGGTCTGTATGCTTCAGGGCTGCCCTGCGTCCCCACCGACACCGCGTGCCCTCTTCCGAGAACACCCTTCCTTCTCTACAGCCCTGCAGGCATCACTTAGGGTTCATGTTACATGCTGCATTGTTCCCACGCCAGGTCCCCCCACATTCTCAACTTTTAGGCTCGAGAAGGTCTATGAAGCTGGTTTATTGGCTTAGGCGGCATTCCCCGTTACTTCTGATGTGCAAATGTTCTGCCTATGAATGTTAAGACCTGCGTCTTACTTAGTTTTGTTAAAGTAAGTGAGCCTGGGTCTTTTTCCTGCCTCCTTCACCTCACCCAAGGCACAGCGGAGCTCCTTGGTGAGCCCCGTCACGTCTCTCACCTCCACCTGGACACCTCCCTCAGAGTCCTTTGTCTTGTGCTGTTGTCTGGCTGAGTGAATGTACATCAAATAAATGACCATTCTTAAAATGGAAACTGTGACTCAGCTTGCTCTTTTGCTTTAGGCTGTTGGTTTCTGATGTCTGCGTTCAATACTTAATGTGTGCCTACTGTATGCTGGGCACTGGGCGAGTCCCTGGGAGTATGGCAGGTCCCAGACAGATGAGGCCTGTGCGCTCGCAGATCTGACGTGCTCCCGACACAGTTCACGGTTGCTCGGCCCGGCTCCCTCCAAGGCTGGCGTCAGCGCTGCCTCGTTCACGAGGCCTTTCATGATTCCTCCTCCTGTGGCCCCTTCTCAGCTCTAACAGAGTTTGTACCTTGCCTGTAGTGTAAATAATTGTGTGATCCAGAAAACACTATGAGGTGGGTGCTGCGGGTGAAGAAACTGGTTGTTATTCACCTCTGTCCGGGGAAAAGTCCAGGACCTGGCTCTGAGTCACACCACAGTCAATGACTCTGAAATCCTCTGCCCGCTGCAGCCAGTACAGTGTCCTGCTACTAGCTGTTGCTCAAAAATCACTTATCATCTGGCGTGTGGATTATCCAAACCCCCCTGTTGTCGCTGCACCCAGAGTGCCCGAGGCCAGAGACTGTGTGTGCCCCTTTCACCCTTTGCCCTGAGTCGGCACCTGAGAAAGTCCCTAGGAATGCTTTCAACTTAACGATTTCATTCTCTCCTACCTCTTCCAGACCATACCTAAGGAAAATGAGACTGATGTGGAAATGTTTTATTTGACTAAAATAAACATATGAAGAAGTGTACATGTACACATATGTGTATACATACATACATACAGAGGGGAAATGGTTTCTACTCTTTAACAGATACTGATTGGTTTTGAACCAAAGTTTCCCTTTGAGAAAAGTCTAGATTTTTAAGAATGAGTGATTCTGCTTAAATTGCATCATATGTTTATGGAAGATTATACCCTTCACCAGTCTGTGTCTTGGGCCAGGGAAAGAATGGGACAGTAATTAGAAGGGCATGTGCTGTCTAGTCCAAGCGTCGGGAGCACTTGTGGGAAAACGCTGCTGACTCTCATATAATCACGGGGATTTTAACTGCAGCGTGGAATGGGCTCCAGGGCCGCAGAGGTAAACACAGGTAGTGCAGGTGTCTGTTCAAAATAATATTTTCAAAGATTAGTTTTAATTATTTTTAAGACTTCAAAAGACTTGAGAAAATGACAAGCGCCGTGAATGATCATCGTCTTCATCATCCTGTTTCCTGAAGTGAAGCATTTTGTTCCCTGTCACCGTGGTGGAGCCCGAGTCCAGAGCCCAGCAGGGGCCAAGCAGCGTGCACCAACACTGATGTTCAGGCTATAAAGTAGACCTCACGTGACTCCGTGGATTTGTTGAGTGTCCGCTGCTACCTAAATTTTGTGTTTTTTTCTCTTGAAAAATCACCAACCCAGGTTTGACTATATTTCATTTTTGTGATCTAGTGAGAAGCTTGATTTGGATATCGTTTTTTTTTTTTTTAGAGCATTTTGGTTGAGAATGGCTTCTCCTCTCACATTTCTTTTTTAAATGTGGCGTTATTTTTGTTAATAGAGATAACTTTGTCCTGACTACGAGCAAAGACTCCATGTGGCTTGTGTGGTCTGGCTGGAACAAGAGGCCATGGGTGGCTCCTCTAGTAGACCAACCAATGGGACCTTCCAGATGGGCACTGTCTGTCACAAAGTCTCACCAGGGCCAGCCTGTATCATTTTATATGTCATCTGTCACCTAGCCCCGTCTTCCTTGTCGCCCACAGACTCGCTGTCCGTTTCCAGTAATGATGCCAGCCCGCCCGCCTCCGTGGCCTCCCTGCAGCCCCACATGATCGGGGCCCAGAGCTCTCCAGGCCCCAAGCGGCCAGGCAACACCCTGCGCAAGTGGCTCACCAGCCCGGTGCGGCGGCTCAGTAGCGGCAAGGCCGACGGGCACGTGAAGAAGCTCGCGCACAAGCACAAGAAGAGCAGGGAGGTCCGCAAGAGCGCCGACGCCGGCTCGCAGAAGGACTCAGACGACAGCGCGGCCACCCCACAGGATGAGACCGTGGAAGAGGTGAGTGTGCCAGCAAGGCAGGCTTAGCTGTTGAAATCGTGGAAGGCTGGAAACCTTCCCATGTTTCTTTTCATTGTTTTTTTGCTGTTGTAGGAGTAGTCGCTTGTCTTATGAATAAACCGATTCGGTTGTTTTCTGTGCTTACCCAGACATGATAACATCTCTGCTCAGCACACTGTTAGAGTCGGTGGGGACAACATGAAAGATGACTGCTTCCCCGGTAGCACGGTAGAAGTCACAGCACCAGGAGCTCGTGCCCCAGGCTCAGTCACCACCACCCCCAATCTCCCACCCCCTTTCCCGGGCCGGGAGGAAGTGGGCGCAGCAGCCTCTCCGCCCTCCCCTCCTCACTCCACCAGGAGGCGAAGCCAGGAGGCACCGAGTAGAGCCAGAAGATCTGAGTAGTCCCTGAGGTCAGCAGGAAGGACCATGGCAGCATTTTGTAGGGAGAGCTCAGATTTGAAACTTGGAAGGACTTGTGGAATGTTTGCATTCTCTAATTATTTTTCCCAGTATTTATACTTACAGCTTGTCCTGAGTAGAAAATACCCAATTGATTCGCTCTCCTGACCCAGTAGTAAATACCAGGTTATTCCCTTGACACCAAAGGTAAATACGTGTAGGTCAGCTAGGGATTTTTTTAATTTCCTTTTGCTTGGGGGGTGCTTTAAATTATACTGCAAGAAACCGAATTCCTTTGTGACGCCTGAGATGGTGATATTGGTGAGGGGCCCCCTCCAAGTCATTAACTTGGAGCCCTCCACCCCCAAATCCCACACAGGCTCAAGAAAGAAAAGACAGAGACAGGTTCAGATTCATATCATTTCATTTATTTGGCAGATATGTGTTTTCCGCTGGGTTTTTTTCCTGGACATATTTTAGCCATGAGGTTTCTCACTGGAGTATGTGGGTCGTTATGTATTTATGTATCTGCTTTATAAATCTGTGTCCTCTTACTAAAACTAAAACAATTTTTTCCCTAAAGTAAGAGCAGAGGGAAAGAATACGTAATTTGGATGCTTAAAATGCATCTTGGGTTATATTTTTTTATGCCCTTATTATTTCAGTGAATTTTCCTATTGCAACGTACCCAAAATGAAATTGGCGGGCTGAATTAACATCAGGGTTGTGGCTCAAATTTTTGAACCCTTTCTTATTGGCTTCTTGAAAATGAGATGTGTCCCGAGCCTAACAGACAACGTTGACGGTCCCTTCAAACGACAGAGTCCGTGGCCCGTGCCTTGTCCAAGTTGGTGAGCAAGGAAGCTGGGTTGCAGGAAGCGAGTGAAACGTTACCATCGAAGTCGAGAAGAGCTGTTTCCTGATTCCTGCCATCTGTCTCTGTCCTCACTATGCTTTTCCAGTTGACCCTTTAGGACCCAGTGCCTGTGAATGGGCCTGGGTGGTCACGGCCTGGAATATAACCAGCAAATGTTGATTTGCTTTCAGAGAGGCCGGAACGAAGGCCTCAGCAGTGGCACCCTCTCCAAATCCTCCTCCTCGGGGATGCAGAGCTGTGGAGAAGAGGAAGGCGAGGAGGGGGCCGACGCCGTGCCCCTCCCCCCGCCCATGGCCATCCAGCAGCACAGCCTTCTCCAGCCGGACTCACAGGATGACAAGGTAAGGGGCACAGGGGCCAGGCTGGACGTGGCAGGGGCAGGGCCCCCTTGGGAGCTGCTCCACACCATCCTCCTTTGGGGAGACAGGAGATTCAGAGGTGCGGAAGAGGCCCCCTGGTGATGTGGCGCTTTTCCAGGCAGAGTCAGCCCGGTTGCACCCCAAAAGTGTACATAACAAAGCCATTTAGAGTGAGCGGTAGGTCAGCACGTGCAGTTTCTCATGCATGTGTGGCTCATTGCATTTTTAATGAGGATTTAGTAATTGTTGCTTGTAAAGTAATTTTAAAGTTTCCCAATGTGTTGACTAGAGTCCCTGAGAGCCGTCAAAGAAGCCTACCTGAATGCATTACTAAAAGATCAGTTGACCATCTTGATCCCTCTGTGAGGTGTTTTTGCACACAGGTTTCTGTTTTAAGATGAGATGATGTCACTGTCCAATTATTTTTCCAGCATAGCAAGCATTAGTTTGTAGGATCGATACACTAGAGTGTGGGCACAGTTGTCAAAGTATAGAAATCAGTCGAAAGCATGAATCTCCTCTTTGGATATATGCAGAGGCATTAAGCCAAGTTAGTTTTTTTCGTTGAGTTCTTACATAATCTAAAATTATTTTGTATATCCCAATTGTAGAACCCTAAAAATAAAATATCGAAAAGGAAACCTGGTAAATATAGCTGCACATCTACTAGCCCACCATGCCCCTGAAAACTGTCAGGTATTGAAAATCATGCTCCAGAGTCATTACTGGGCTTTTGTTTTTGGGGGTTTTTTTGACAGTAACTGAAGTTTTCTGAATAAAACAGATATGTTTTCAACAATTTTTCTCCGTCCTTTCCCTTTTTCCTTCCCTTCCTCCCTTGTCAGTGCTAGTACCACCATTTGCCAGATGAATCCCCCTGTGTTTTATGACCCAGGATCTGCCACAGCCCGTGGTTGGCAGCTGTGAGCCAGGTCATATCACACATTAGCCTTAACCCAACGCAGACACTTCCACGGCCCCTTCTTTGTAGAAATCTGCTTCCTCCTCCCTTTGCAGCAAAAAGCTCATGCACTGTTAGGTGCCGTGGGTCTTGGAACAATGGCCGTGAGCTGCAGAACTTAGCTTGGGTTTGGGTCCTGCGTTTTGTCTGCACAGAGTGACTAGCCAGGACACGGGAGCTGTGGATTTCACTGACATTTCCCAAGCTATTTTATAATACTCTAAGCCATGCCTTTTTTAAAAGCAGAAAACTAACATGTGTTAAATCTGGTTGCTTATCCAAACAGTGAGGGGGCTGGGCCTTATTGACTTACTCACCTACTGAGGGAGTACTTTTCTCCATTTTAACAGTGAATTGCACTATATTCCTCTGTTCGCTAGAATCATTTATTGGTTATTGTGTTACCTCATTGGGCATTATCAATAGCAGTTCTTCATTTACAGAAATTTAGTGATGTTCCCAGACAGTATATTATCCTGTGACTAATTTTTTGTTTTGTTCTGTTTTCTCTTTTTGTAAACTTTCACTGCAGCATTATGTTGATTTGTGTTCTGTGTCTGTTTTGGCTCAGTTTCCTTACCTCTCCATTTGAATTTTCTTCTTTGTTTTCTTCACCCCATATTCCATATTCCATTAGACCAAACCAACGTTTGTTTTGCAAAGTGCACATTTTGATCCACACATGTAAAGCCTTGTTGTAAACGTATAAACCTGTATCTGTCTGCTGTGAGAAACGCATGGCTGGGACAGTAGCCGTGTGCCGCATGCATCTCTGCTGTCCTTAATATGAAGCAAGGTTCATATTAGGCCCCTCTAGTTCCCGATTAATTAGCAGTGCAAGTAATCTGCAAATACCCTGTGTTTGCTAATTACTGAAACTCCAATTTAGTAGCCTCTCCCCCAAATTCCCTGACTGTCCACCCTGTTACGCCCTCGATTCTAGCCATAAGTGGCATCTGATAGGTTGTGAGGCCTCAGCTCTCCTGTACTCTGCACTAATCCTGGGGAAATGGATGGCACAGAAAATGGTGAGCTCGTCCCCCTCCTCCCTGTCTGGTCACCACACCCGGCTCCTTGCCTCTTTCTCGTTTCGTTCTTTTCTTAATCCCATGAACTCAGAACAGCCATTTTTAGTATCCTGTTTTGTTTCCTGATTATTCGAGGATTCGCTCGTTAGACCTTAAGCCTCTCATTCTTCCGTAGATCAGATTCTGTGTTTTTTCTCCTTAGCCGAGAGCCTCGCCGGCAGTTGTGAAAGTTACAGTTAGGATATTCCCGGGCCCAGTCACCTCTGAAAAACATTACGATGTTACATGACTGCGGATTAAAAACAGACATTGTCTGCTTCCCACATGTATCCCAGACAGGTTTTATTTAATGTTTCATGTCAGAATATTGTAAATTTAAAAGGATGACTTTAAATAAATGCAAACAAAGACAAACTTGTGGTCTTTTTGTCTGGAATTACTTTTAAAAAGGGCTCGAGCTTGCAGGGGAATTTGCTGTCTGTCCAGCTACTAATGTGAGGCCTTCCCCTCCCCCCTCCTTTTTTTCTTCAACTTCCTCCGTAGGCCTCTTCCCGGTTATTAGTCCGCCCCACCAGCTCTGAAACGCCGAGTGCAGCCGAGCTTGTCAGCGCGATTGAGGAACTCGTGAAAAGCAAGATGGTAAGGCCTCCCAGAGACAGACTGAGCTTTGGAAACTGCTCTGATTTGCTACCTGCGGATGGATTTGCCCTCATTTGTGTGTTGCTCTGGGCTGCAGAATGTGGCTTATTGCACAGCTTGAGCGTCCCCAGCACCACCCTCGCTTTTGACCCACAGCAAGTTTGGGGGGCCCCACAACCACCCTCAGGTTCACTAATTTGTTTGAAGGACTCGCAGAACTCAGAGAAGCCATTATTCCCACAGCTGCGGTTTCTGACCACGAAAGGGCATAGGTTAAAATCAGCCAAGGGAAGCCCTGCACGGAGCAGGGCCTAGGAGAGTGCTGGGTCCAAGCCCCGAGCTGTCCTTTCCTGGTGAAGAAAAGCAGTGACTTCTGCCAGCAGTGTTGGTGTGGCAGTTTGGGCCGAGTATTGCCAACCTTGACAGCTCACCCGAGCCTTGGTGTTGGGGTTTTCTTTCTGGGGCTCAGTCACGTGTACGTGGTTAACTGCTCTGTGTGGCTGACCTTAGTCTCCTGCCCCTCCAGAGACGGAGATATTGTCACATTGTTAGCACAGACTGTCTGTCTTGGCCCAGGGGCCCCAGGTATGCAGACATTCCAGGGCCTCAGAGGTTCCCTTGCAGGAGCGAAGGGCAAGCCTCTCACTGTACTCTAACTGATTGCATTCATAGCACTTGTGTGTCAACTCCAGTCCAGATAGGGCAGCGGTACCCACAGATAGGTTCACAGTTTTCTTTAATTTAAATATACTCCCCCACAACAATCTTGTGATGTAGGCATGCACTACTATCCCATTTTACAGATGAGGAAATTGAGGCACACAGAACATTTAAAAATTTGACTAGCTACTAAGGGTCAGAAACATGATTATACTACAATTTATTTAAATAAATTCCTGTTATTTTAAA
>CAUYSK010026362.1:0-37887 GCA_963575035.1 Avahi laniger
AAAAAAACAGAACCTTAGAATAATCGGTCTTCCAGAGAGAGAAGAAGAAGATACTAAAGGGCTGGAAAACTTATTTCATGGAATACTGGATGAAAATATGCCAGGCCTGGCCAGAAATCTGGACATCCAGATACAAGAAGCACACAGAGGTCTTATTTTAATACATAAAAATTGGTCCAATGTAAGAATTGTATGAGTAATGGTGCTAGTTGGAATCTGTTAAATTTTAAGTCTTATATTTCAATACTATCTCAAATATTTTCTCAAACATTTTCTAAAAACATTTTTATTATTTCCCATTTTTATTTTTCCTTTTTTAATTTTAAGAAGTGTAAAAAATACAAAGGCAGAAAATTGAGTTAATTGTTCAAAATTAACTCTTTTTAATATTTTATTATATTTATTTCAAGTTTCTTTAAAGTAAAAATCTTACAGATAATGTCCTTTTTGTTTCTCATCCTGAAGACTAACAAAGTATATTTTTAAATACATTAAGTGTCTTATATTGTACATATTATCCTACAATTTGCCTTTTTTACTAAAAATCATATTTTTGATGTCTAATCACTTTGAGGCATAGAAATCGAGTTCATTTCTATAATCATTGTATAGCGTTACTACCTTTGGCTTACCCTATTCCTCTATTGATGATATTTAGGTTATTTCTAATATTTTGCTGTTAAAAATAATGCTGTAATAAACATTTTCCATAGGTTATCTACTGAGAAGCAGGGCTTCCAGTACATTGTAAATATATACCAGAGCTGTGCAGAAAGTATCCACCCATTGCATCCATGTATCCATTGTATCCATGGCTGGATACTTTCAGGATGACCCTCATATTTTCAGTCATAGTAGATTTGGAGAGATTGTCCTGTATGTTGTTCTATTCACTTCCATTCCCACCAGCATGAGTTCTTTTTTCCCCATATCCTCATCTAAACTTGGTATTATCAGACTTAATAATTTTAACTAGTCTTATAAGTGTGTGAAATAATATCTCACTGTAAGTGTATATGTGTAAATATTTTTTAGCATATTTTGGGAATTAATCTTTTGTATTCTGTATATTTTATAAATATGGCCTCCTGGTCAATAGCTTCCCTTTTACCCTTTACCTTTAAATATGCTTTTTTTAAAATTTGAAATTAAATGAACAAAAATGTAATCCATTCTTTCTCAATGGTGTATAATTTTTGCATCTTATATCAGAAATTCTTTTTTATCTGAAGGTCATAAAGTTATTTTCTATGTTTCTTTTAACTTCCTATGTAAGTTTACCACACATGTAGAATTTAACTTTCTTTTCTATATTAGGTCTTACTTCGTTTTTCCTGTTTTCTCTCAAAATTTTGTCTACACCCTAAACCTTACGAATACATCCAGCTTGTTTCTATCAAAAATGAATGAATGTTTTTTTCCCCACTTGAAATAGCAGGAGGAATTTCGAAACAATGTCCTAAATCCCATTTTTCCCAGTACACTTTGTAATTTGTTCAAAAAACCGGGGAGATGTGCTATTAAATCTACTTTTTAGATGACTTTAAAATTTTAAGTGGCTCAGTCAGGTTCCTCACCTTCTCACGCCCCACTGTGCTGTATCATGTGCTTCCTGGTAACATGCCCTACCTCTTCCTAGCTGCAGATACTGCTCTTATTATGAAGCCAGAATATCTTCCTCTAGTTGATTTGCCTGAAGTTTCCCTGGCTACAGTTGTCTGATGGAGTCATATGTCACAATGGTCAATACTGGGGCCTCGGTTGGCTCAAAACTACCGAGAAAGCAGAAAACAGCATTAGGTGCCATCCACATATCTTGAAGAGGGACTCCACAGACTTCAGGAGTCACACATTTTCTTTTACTGAATTTATCATTTTGACACAATTGCTATTCATGCAATAGCTATTTCTTCCTTTTCTCTAATATTCTATATACATCTCTACATTTTGTGTATGATATTTTTCTCTTAGAAGGCATTTGAAATGCTTTTATAGTCGTTATGAGTCCTCTAGCTTAAGAGCACAATTTATTTTTCAATATCACAACCTAATTTTTATTTCAATAAAATATTGTTATTTGCAGAAGTGTTAGAAGGTTGTTTCTAAGTTCCAGGGGCTTATGTGGTGCTAAGATATTATGGCACATGTGGCCTTGTATCCAAGTGTAAATCCTTAAAGACCTACCTTTTTCTATTTAGTCCTTAGTCATCCAGTTATACAATCCTTCTTGAAGCAACCCATATTTTTGTCCTCAAGGCTTCTTCAAGGCTATTGGCATCTCTGGTCTATGCCAGAGCCAGGCTTAAGGCTTGGACAGCATTCTGCAGCTTCTGTTCCATGATGGAGCAATGGGAGCTCTCCATGTCTCTCCAGGACTCGGTCTGTCTGGACCCATTACACAGATGTTTGTTTCATTCACTGATAGTTTTTTACCTTCCTCAGCTCACACTCGGAGCATCCTTCTGTGGAATCACACCACAGGGCCCCTCTCTCAAAGACCCTGCAATTTCTCTTTTTCATTACTTCTGTACAACCTCTTCTCCCCACCACCCAGGAGATCCTTTTTTAGTGTGGGTGGGAATGGGTATGAAACATCACTTTCTTTTTTTTGCTTTTCCTACACATTATATTCTAAATCCTTAATATTTCTCCAGAGGAATGTAAGCTTTTGGAACACAAAAGGCAGAGACTGGTAGGCTCCTTCTGCTTTGTGTCCTGACACATCCGTTCGTTGAAGTGATGAATACAGAGCTCAAGGATTTGCCTGCATAAAGCAACACATAGGAAAAAATGCCTGGCAAAAAAAATTTTAAAAAGGAAAACATCAGTTAATTTCTTTAAAATATTATCCTGCCATGCTTGCATGTTATAATTTTAGTCTTAGTAGCTTTGATTTCTATACTTTCAAATTACTGCTATAATTTGGTATATTTATGTTTGCCTCTGATGATTCAATTTAGTAGGAGTAATACTAAAAGTTCTCATTTCTTTTCAATCAGTCTAAGTTCTTGCTGGCTGTTGGCTGCCAGACCTATACCCATTAAAATCCACATTTATTAATGCTCATGGTTCATGGTCTGCTTTGAGCCTTTCTAATCACACTGTCCTTCCTGTCTTAGTTTTCTTTTAAATCAGACTTTAAAACATGTCTCCATTTCCTACCATCAATCATTAGTTAAGCCTTGATTTGTTAAAACCTCTGTCTAAGCATTATGTTAGTCAAATGATTAGACTTCAGGTCCATGTCTCTTATCATTAGCCAGAGTTTTTGCATCTGATCCCCACAGTGATTCAAGTGAAGAATTGTTTTCCATGAGCTGTCATGGAGAAGGAGGTCATTATGACAAAAGACTTCTGCCTAATTTATATAGTGAGGCAAGCTCACTAATTGTGGCGTCAGAGCACTGACCAGTTACCAATTGATTTCTATCAGTGTTGTGTGAGATGATAAATTTTAATCAGAGCTTTTTGGTCTCTATTAGTCTGGCTTTCCTTTTATAATGGATTTCTCTCATTCATGCTTTCCCTAGTCTGCATTTTTATGACTGTGATGTGCTTTGATTTACTTCATTCAAAGTATGATGCTCTGGCTTCAATTACTCCATTTAACTTTGAATAGACATTGCTACAAGTCGTACTGATACAAAGAACATCTGGTGTCAATAAATTGCAGCAGGAGGTGCCATGTGGGAAAGAACCCAAGGACTAAACACATCTCTGGGCACATCCATCAGGACATGAACACACACATGGCATTCTGCCACTTATCGTCTTACATGATATCAGAGCAGAGCTCCAAGAGTTTAGGTCAGCATGGCATCGTTGTGATTTTCATTGCAACATTTGACTCACTGACCGAAAGCTCCAGACACAAAACATTCTGTTCAGTTGATAACATCTTTGAGGACGACTTTTGCTAAACAGGAAAGGCACAGAGAGCAAGGGGACACTTTTTTTCTATGTCATGTAACAGAGTGTTTAATGAAGGACGTTGTAAAAAAGTCAGAATAAAGAACTCTATCCTTCACAGCCCCCTCCCTGCCAACATGCACCAAATCCAAAGTACTGAAGTTTCTGCAGGGAAATATATTTACTCCCTGCCATTTCTGGGTCAATTCCAGCCCAGAAATTTTAACAATTGCTTTAGACTACTAGATTCACATAGTAGAATACACAGTGATTTAAATCAGGAGAAACCTTTGCCTGATTGTAAACCTGGAAAAACAAACTCTCTTTAATTGAAAAAGTATATTTAACATAGAAATAATTTAACAAAGATGTAATTGACATTTAGATTTTATTTTGTATACAAGAGCTCTGAATCAAATTTGTATACTGTTAATCTGATCTTGACAAAGAAGGGTGCCCCTCTTTATAGGTTGTATTTAAATGATTTTAATTAAAATTATGTATGGATTACAGAGCTGGGAAGCAGACTTCTGTTTTTCACATTATCAAAGTATTTTGGAACTCAGCTTTCTAAAGGGATGAGAAACAGGAACCCAACTTGCCCAGACTCCACTGCTTGTTTCTGCCTGGCTTCCTGGACTTTCTTCCTGTGCTAGGGAAACAGCTGATCACAGATGTCACATCCTTCCAGCTTAGCAAGCTCTGTAGAAAGAGAGCTTGCTCTTCCCCAGGGTCCACCTATCAGTCTTGGAGAAGGACCCCGATTGGCCCTGTTTTGTGATGTTCTCATCCTTGAATCAATCACAGCTGCCAGAAAGAAAGGGCACATCATGGTCTAAGAACTAATTTTCTAGTGAGGAGAGCAGATTCTGTTCCTAGGAGGAGGGAGATGAGAAAGCTTACTAGGCAAAAAATAAACAAACACACCCAAACAAATGAACAAATAAAAACAATGGGTACCACCATCCATTACACTTGGTAAACCAATTCTGGATAAGGATTTGGAGAACGGGTCTGAGAAAGGCATGAATTTCAGACTAGAGACACTCCCCTTGTTCTTTCTGTCCAGAGCTGAAATGCCCTCGTAAGACAGACTGTCATGTCTTACCACAAGGCAGGAGGAAACAGACATCTCTTCTGCATTTGGGGGGAGAATGTAACAGCAGTAAGAGGGAATGTTCTCTGGGATGCAAATATCGGAAAAGAGTTAGACTAGGTCGGCACTCCTCTGAGTATGTCCTCACAAAATGATAAGGGGTAGCGTTAAGTGAATAAAAGGGAGATTAGGTTACACAACATTAGAAAGCTTTCCTTATCGAAAGTTTTCACAGAACCTCTAATACAACAGAATGCTTTGGAGTATTTCAGAGGACAATATGGCATGCTGAATTTCTCAAACATATTTAGGTAGAGAACTCTTTTTGTTTGTATCCATTAAAGAAAATGAAAGATTAGATGATGTCTTAATACATTGATTATCCTGCTATTCTCTCAATTTTATGAATTTAAGAAAGCAATATAAAGCTGGGATGCCAAATCCAGGGCTTCTGTTAATATGTTGGCTGTCTATGGGATCATAAAGCCCAGTCACAAATTTAGGAAGTTTTTATACCTGCTGATATTCCTTTCCTGCAATCACCACCAGATCCTGTAAGGAGGGTCATTGGAATTATGTCATTTGTTTCACCTTAATATGATGTATTCAGCCCAATGAAATGCAAAAAATAATACTAATAATAATGCCATGAAAAGTATTGTAGCATCTGCTGTACTAAAAAAAACTTAATTTAATAAGTTATTAAATTTTAGGATTCAAATTCCAGTGCCTAGAACACCTATAAAGTTTTTCAGGAGCAGGTTCTTAAGTTGTCTGTAAAGAATATTCTTTGATACGAAAGCTTAAGGAAGTGAGGAATACATAACTAGCCCTACCTTCTTCTGCATCCCTGATTCTGCGTCAACTCCATCTTGTGCCAGAACCTCCTGGAATCTTCTACATTGACTCAGAAAATTTGGTACATACATCTAAAATTCTTTGCATTGAAGGAAAGAATGCATAAAAGAGAAAAAATGTACCTTTTTACTCTGATTTCTCTAAGCAGAAACCAGCCATTTCACTGTCCTTGTCTAATGAATATCACTTTAATTTAAATCAAAAAGTAATACCAGGGCAGAGTGTTTTTTTCAGCTACTTTCAACCTGTTTGAACTAGTTCTGTGACTTTTAAAGCAATTCTGTTTGTAATAGTTTTGGTTTTTTACCATTTATTTTGCTTTCTTTTCTCTACACAGAAGGAGGTTATTTGATGAAACGGAAGAGTTTGGTTGAAGTCATATTTGGAGAGGAAGTTTGAGAGAGCACAACAGACTCATGCTTCAAAAGTTGATGTCCAAGGCAGGGAAAGTTTTAACAACCGAGAAAAGGCACAGAAAGTCTCCATATTAGAATTTCATTTTCCTTCTCTTTACAGATCAGATTCATAAACACAACACAAGTTTTATCTACTCAGAGAAAACAGTTGAGTTAGCTTTTCTAGAATTAATATGTTTTTGAGTTTTAGGTTGCCTCAATCTTGTTAAAATGCCTTTGCTAGTAAGTATGTGCCACTGAATAAGAGTTAATTTCTGAGAATCACTGATAAGTTTTCAGAAATTGATGCATGCTTTCATATCTACCACTCATGTTTTCAAAGCTCATGTCTGGAAAGTATGGTCAATTTAGAAGTTGGATTCCATTTATATGAAAATAATGTAGGGTTTATAGTATGAAGATCTAGAATTACACTCATTGTCATTTTTTAACTATCTTGTCTTGGACCAGATATTTCACCTCCCTGAATTTCAGGTTCTTCATTTGTAAGCTGTAGTGATCATAATAACTTTTATTCCACCCACTTGCAAAAATGTTCTCATAATCAATGAGATAACATTTGTGATAGTTTGTATATTTTGAGATCTGTCAAAAGTTTTGTGTAAGGCATAATGGCTACAATGATGAATGAGAGACCCCTGAACATATATATGGACTTTACAGATAAGCAATCATATTACAGTCTGTTAGGATAAATGCAGGAGGGGTATCTAGCAACCACAGTACATTTGGATAAATGTGGGAAGGGTATATAATACAGTCTTAGAGGATCAGAGAACACTTCTAGGAGGTGGTGACACCTCCTACGTGAATTGAAAGATATTTAGGTAAATGAATTAGCAACATTTTTCAGATGGAAAATATGTAAAGATCAGGAGAGGGGAGAGAACACGGAATATTTAGAGAATAAAAAATAATTCAATTTGTTTGGAACATTAAGATTGGGAAATTGGGACCAGAGAATTGGCAAGAATGAAATGAGAGAGGTAAACAAAGGTCAGATGATTTTAAACCACGAATAGGAGTTGGGACTTTAACCTGACAGCACTAGGGAGTCTAAATAAAATTTATTTTCAAAGTTTTAAATGGGATATTGCATACACCATTTTACAAATGTTGATTATAATTGTGATTTTGTTAATTAATTCAGTGATGGTATTCAGATAGCAACTCTATCTGGCTTAATCTACAAACTTAAGAGAAAGTTTTGAGGCAGTGTCTTAACATTGCTAACAATCCACATAGCAGCCACCCCTTTGATGCCTCTCTTCTTTCTTACTTCAGTGTTGAATGCACATTTCTAATAAACTTTGTCTGCTTTTAAAGAAATGGGGGAAAATAGTGGAAAAGCTAAAATAATTAGAAAATAAATTTAAAAATGCAGTTATGTCTAGAGTTTTAGCTGAACTATGTTTGGTGATTCCGCCAACATTTCCCATAAAAGGTTAATTCTATTAGTATTAATGAGTTTATAAAGCAACATACTTATCATGGGTGACACGATAATCAATGCTCTGTCAAAAAATAGAAATAATTTTCCCAGAAATGATCTGTCTGACTTTAAACATCACCACTTAACTGGAGGAACCATGATTAGAAGTAAATCCTTTACCGTGTTTTGATTTTATTGTGTGCCCTTAGCCTGCATGAATTAATGGCATTATCTTGCCTTGCTGCTGGAATCCTCATCATTTGCTGACGACGTTCTTTAGATTAAAGGAGCTGTCCCTATTAACCTGAGGAAAAGAGCTGTCCCTGTTACCATTGCTTCTTGGACACATATGGAAACACTTCAGCAGATTGCGCAATTGCTCCTTCTTCCTTGCTTTTGCAATAGTCAGCTGTTTAACTCACATTCCAGCCATGAGGCAGTAATGAAAAGGGAGGACCAGGACATGATTTTATAAAATACAGTTCCTCATTAATTTCTGCTTTTGAGATAGAGATTGCCAAATATCAATAACTCACGTTCCCTTATAGCTTTAAACAGTGCATTTAAACCTGCACGTAAGTAAAATGGAGATATTTTCTTCCAAAATATGTGGCTATCTAAATACCTAACTATGGGGAAAGAGCTGTTAATAAGATTTATGAGGAAAGCACCATATTACAATGGAAAGAAAGGTGCAAATAAGAGAATGCATATTAATGAAATGACCCGGGAAAGGATAGAAGGAGAGAGAGAGGAGAGGAGAAGGGCTGGAGTGATCTACGTGAGAAAGCAGATGAGGTCTAGACCACAAGTAGAGGAACTGGCTTGGGACAGGAGCGTGAGCAGTTAATCTTCAGGGATAAGAGGCAAGAAGGAAGAGTATATGTGTGCCGCTGTTGGAAAGTAGGTAGTTTTAGATGTGGAAACCTGTGGAAGTTATCTTTCTGAATGCCTCTGTTTTATTAAGAAAATAAGTCATGAGTTGAGAGTGAGAATGGAAGAGAAGGTACTACAGCTTTAAGGAAACAGAGGGCTTGAAATCATTATCTAGGAACCCGGAAATGTGAATGGAGTGGGGAAATAAATTACGGTTACCTGATATCATCAGGAGGCAACTTGGGATTTGTAGTAGCTGAAGTTCAAGTGTTTATCAAGTTTGTGTTTTTCTCCACCAGTATTCAGTTGCATGGACACTGGGCAGAATAGCTGGGTAATTTAACCATAGGTGGGATTTGTCCACTAAGCAAAAATCTTCAAGAGATGGAGAAGGAAATTGAGATGTAGACTAAGAAGATATGATAATAATGAATCATAAAATTTAATGGACAAGTGGTAGTATCAAAGATATTAGTCACCAGTGAGGCAAAAGGATCGATGAAGTTAGGTACTAGATGAAGTAACCTGGCCAGTGGTAGTTGGAGAGTAAGACATTTGAAATAGATAAAATTTCCAGTGATTGGTAAAGACAAGGACAAAGGTACAACCAAGAGGGATAACTGGAAGAAAGGCAGTCAAGGAACTGAGACCAGGCTTTCAGCTGAATCAGGTAAATATACAGTCAGCCCTCATATTCATGGGTCCTACCTCTGAGGACCCAACCAATCCTGAATCCACAATGTTAAAAACCAAATTGCATCTGTACTAAACATGTAAAGACTTTGTTGTCATTATTTCCTAAATAATACAGTATAACAACTATTTATATAGCATTTACATTGTATTACATATTATAAGTAATCTAGAAATGATTTTTTTTTTCAACACAGGTTCTGCTCATAGAGATGATTTAAAGTATGCGGGAGGATGTGCATAGGTTATATGCAAATACTACACCATTTTATATTACAGACTTGAGCATCCGTGGATTTTGGTATCCATGGGAGGTGTTGGAACCAATCCCCCTTGGATACCAAAGGACGACTGTATATGAAAATCACCCAAAATTAGATGGAAGTAATGTCTGGGAGAGATGCAGTAAACAAGGATCTAAGATCTTTCATGAATGAAGAGTGTGTCCAAGAAGTCAGTGAAAACATTTCAGGTATTGATAGAAAACAAGCTCAGTTTGCCACTTTCATATGTCTGTGTCTGCCTTAAGACAAGTCAACTGTGATTTTTAATTTTTTCTTTTGTCAGGGGGATTATTATGAGGTGTTGCAATGTAGGTAGAAAAAACAAAAATGTGTACAATGCCATGTTTTTGAACAGTTATTTGTTGAGAATGTCCTACTGAGAAACTGAAAATAATTATCTCAAAAGTACTAAAAATTATGTCATAAAGATTGTCATCTTTTATTTATTCCTAAAAAATGAAATTAGAAATTATTTAGTCAAATGTACCTTTAAAAACAGACTTTATTTTATTTATTTATTTATTTTTTTTTGAGACAGAATCTCACTGTGTTGCCTGGGCTAGAGTGCTGTAGTGTCAGCCTAGCTCACAGCAACCTCAAACTCCTGGGCTCAAGCAATTCTTCTGCCTCAGCCTCCCGAGTAGCTGGGACTACAGGCATGCGTCACCATGCCCGGATAATTTTTTCTATGTATTTTTAGTTGTCCAATTAATTTCTTTCTATTTTTAGTAGAGACGGGGTCTCGCTCTTGCTCAGGCTGGTCTCAAACTCCTGAGCTCAAACAATCCGCCCGCCTCGGTCTCCCAGAGAGCTAGGATTACAGGCGTGAGCCACCGTACCTGGCCAAAAATAGACTTTATTTTTAAGAGCAGTTTTAAGTTCACAGCAATATTGAGCAGAAGGTAGAGAGATTTTTCATACACCCTCTGCCTG
The DNA here is from genome assembly GCA_963575035.1 of Avahi laniger. NCBI lineage: Eukaryota > Metazoa > Chordata > Mammalia > Primates > Indriidae > Avahi > Avahi laniger. Next base: position 10,498 of record CAUYSK010026362.1, read on the forward strand.
CACACATACATAGCTTTTCCTGTCATCAATATTTCTCATCAGAGTGGTACACTTGTTGCAATTGATGAACTTATATTGGCACATGATTATGATTATTACCCAAACGATGTCCATAGTTTACATTAGGGTTTATTCTAATGTAAACTCCAGGTTTCATTCTGTAGGTTAGGACAAATGCATCATGTATACACCATCACAATATCACACAGAATGGTTACATTGTCCTGAAATCCTTGTGCCCCATCTGTTCATCCCTTCCTCCTCACATCCGCTGGCAACCACCGATCTTTCTCCTGTCTGCACAGTTTTCCAGAATGTCATATATTTGAAATAATACAGTATGTATCGTTTTCAGATTTGTTCCTTTCACTCAGTAATATGCATTTAAGCTTTTTCCATATCTTTTCATGGTTTGGTAGCTCATTTCTTTTTAGTGCTGTACTTTTCAAAGTGTCTGATGTATAATTTTTTGTTTTTAAGTCCTCCTGATAGTTATGTATGTACTTAGTAAATATAGCAAAGTTGAATTTATAGATTGAATATTTCTGCAAAAGTTTAAAAAATATTATTTTTTCCACATTTAAGATTTCTTCAATTCAAAATTGAAATTTAAGATAACATTCAGAAATGAAGGGTATATGTTAAGTTCTATTATCTGTCTCAGATAATATGCTCTTCATTTAGGTGAACAGTTTTTCTATTACAGTGTTGTGTTAATCAATATGTACATATAAGCCCCACTTCATTCTATATTATGTCTTAAATGGGCCATATTACTAAAGGAGAGATAAAAGCAATGTATGTTTTCTTCAACTGGTAATCAATTGATTATTAAATCTTCAAAAGCCTTTCAAAAAATTTTCAGAAAATCGTGAATTGAATTATTAACTTAATAAATGTATTACTTGTCCATTAAAGTTTTGTGAAACCTAAACTGAGCATGCCATTGAATGCTGAGGTAAAACACATATGAAGCCAGTCTTTCCACAAAACAAATTAAGTCTCAGGATGGACTTTTTTTCATCATGATAATCTGGAGAGGCTGCAGAGTGAGGCATTTAAGAGCCTGTTTCTAGAATCAGGAAGCCTGGCTGCAAGACCTTGTTCTGCTACTTGTTAGATTTACCTTAGGCATGTGACTCACATTCTCTTTCACATGTCGAAGCCCTAATTCTTAATGTGATGGTATTAGGGTTTGGGATCTTTGGGAAGTAATTAGGTTTAGATGAGGTTGTGAAGGTGGAGCCTCCATGATGGGATTAATGCCCTTATGACAGAAAGAGAGACTTGAGATATCTCTCTTCATACGTGCAGCACGGAAGGCCATGTAAGGACTTAACCAGGAAGAGGCACCTCACCAAGAACCCAACCATGCTGACATCCTGATCTCAGAATTCTAGACTTCAGAACTGCGAGAAATAAATATTTATTTTTTTAACCACCTAGTCTATGATATTTCATTATGGCAGCCTGCGCTGAAATAGCTACTCGGTGATATATTATACACACAGTGATTTTGTTAACAGGGCAATATTGTGATGGGCATGGCAATGCCAGAAATTGTTAGGGCCCTACGTCCCCTTAGTTAGTGATGATTGAATTTCTAGACAGGTATTCACTCTGAAGACAGGTCTCATGTGCTACAAATTTTGTTTGCCAGGGTGTTTACATTGAAGAATTATTATCAATTTGACATGAAAGTAGTGGACAACATGTTTGTGGTCATCAAAAAAAAAAATGATTTATAATGCCCCTGTAATAGACATAGGCTAGAACTCTCTTACCAGTGGAAGCTGCCTTTTGTTAAAATATTGTTAATTTTTTCTCTCTTAGGAAAAACAGAATTACTGACGTCACAGTAAAATTTAAATAAGTAATCACCATTTAAGGATATATGTTGTTATTTAACAACACCTGTATTCCGCGTGAGACAGTACGGTCGGTAGAAAGAACAGGGACCCAGGAGTGAGAATCGGCGCCTGCCTTACTCAGCCACCGCGGATGGTGCGCCGCTTCCCCTCCCTGGGTCTGTCTGTTCATCCAGCAAATGAAGGGGACAGAGCCTCGAAAATCCTGTCCCAGCGTTTTGTGACTCTCTTCTGTTAATGGCAGACATTAAAGCGTCTGTGTCGTTTGTTTTTCCCTTACTGCCTGCTCTTAAGATGACTGAAGCATGAGAACATTTCATGTGTTTGTAGCCGGAATTGCTTGACCTTGTGCAGCCTCTGAGGGTCTGGATCAAATTTTCAGTCACATAATATTCAGTTTTCCCTTCTCTCAGCCTTCTTTATTTCCCACCTCTTTCCATGATTTTTCAGTCTGTCCTAGTTTTATGAGGTTGTTAAAAAAAATTCACTGTGGAAGATTAGGAGCAAACAATGAGGACTTTGGTTGCTGGGTAACTGCTCTTTAAGCATGATTCGATGTTTAATAAGATTGTTTTATCTGGTTCCAGGGTCTTCCCAGAATTTCACTGCTGCTGATTTTGTGTTCTTTTAGGGGAAAAAACAGGGAACTTAGAAGCTTTTTTTCTAGGATGTTTCTCAAATTTATACTTTTCATTTTAAATTGTTGATCTTCATCAAATATTTCAGCCTGATCAAGTCCTGTTCTTTTCTCTCTTGGTAGGAAGGGGTTTCCCTAAGAAACATTTCAAATTATATATATATATTATATATTGTAAAATGTACATATTCTCTCAAAGCAGTTGTAAAAACCAAATATAAAAAACATTGTACTCTTTACAGTCTATTAAAATAAGTTTCAAAACTCAGAAGCAAACCTTTTAATACAGCTTCTCCATTCCTGAATTTTTTATTTATATTATTTCTTTAAGTAGCTGGGAGTTCGTTGGTGAATGGTATTTTCGAAAGAAATTATGGGTGCTACGTTTCCTGAGTTCTTTGAGCCTTAAGAACACCTGCCCGTTCCCTTTATAATTAGTGGAACCACGGCTGGATATAATCCTTGGGTCACAATTACTTTACCTTGGAATTTTTGTGGCAATTGCTTAATTTTCTCCTGTCTTTAAATTTGCTGTGGGGAAGGCTGAGACTAGACTGAATTTTTCCCTCTGGTAAGAAAGTATCTTTTTTGCTGCCACAATGCCTGAAAATATTGTCTATAGCTTTGATTTAAATAACCAAGAAATATCTTGATGTTAATTGAACTGTATAAAATATTCTGATATATGGTATTGTACAACTATCTAACAATTCAGAATTTATCTACTTTAGGGAAATTCTTCTGAATTATATCAATGAATATGTTTATCGGACTTTCTATATTTCAGTGGTTCTAATCATCTCTTCCTCTTGCTCACTTGATAAGATTGTCCCACTCCTAACACGGCCAAGAACAAGTCCTAGGCACTGAATTAAACTATGTTCCCTAGACCTTTTATTGTCTGATGGACTCCCACTCAGAAGAACAATTTGCTCCTTCAAGCATCCTCAAATCCATTATAAAGATCGGAGGGTGCCCAGTCTCCCATCACCCTTACCCTCCAACAATCATAGCCTTGAGTCCATTAGGACAAACCTCATTGTCCCTTTTTTTACTGTCTATGATTCGAAGAGAATTCATAGACTCCTAGATCATTCCATAACTATTTCATTTTGATCTCTAGAAGGGTGTGCGTGAACTAATTTCTGGTCCCATGTTTGATTTGACTTGTTCCCATCTCCTGAAATGCTTCCATTTTGCTTTTCTCAAATTCATAGTCCATCATCAGCAAAATCTTATCAGTACTCAAAACTCTTCCCTGAATATTTGCTTTATGCTGATATTCTCAGTAAACTTGGCTTTCATTTGATCTTTCTCCCCCTGCAGCTTTTACAAGGGGTGGCTGGGGTTTTTTTTGTTTGGTTCGTTAGTTGTTGGTTTTTTTTTTTTTTTTTTTTCCTTCCTCAAAGTCCTTGAACCACAAATTTACTTAAATCACTCTTCTGGGGGTATGTGATATGAGTGGGTCCAATGTAATTCCTAACTTGGGAACGCTCTCGTCCCTTGACATAAACAGGCACCTTAAAGATTTGTGATTTTGGTGTTTCTTCACCTGGCCTGCATTTCCTGTTTATGAGTTTATGTGTTTTATTCCTGCTAGACCAATATGAGACATCATTTTTCTGAGCTCGCAAGCTGTGGGAACTCACTATGAAGTCATTCTGCCCACCCCTAAGACTCCCACCCTCCTCACAAATCAAATCCCATCTGTTTTTCCAGTCTTGGGAAAACCAATCAATATAGTGTTTTTGTTTGTTTTTTTTTCTATTCCAGTCATCAAGATCCATTACCTCTTCAATGATCACATCATGGAGCCAATATTAGTTTAGGTCAGGGTATAAACTCAAATACAGGGGTGAGGCAGTTGATATCGATGAGGAATCCAGTCTGGGTAAGAGAACATGTGATTTGTGCAGAGCAGGCAGACTCACAAAATGCTAGCTGATGCTTGCTTTGAATGCGGAACCTTTGATGCCAGAACTCTGATTTTTCGAGAGAAGTAGACGTTCCACATTTTTATATGAAATTTTAAGTATTGACTTAAATTGTTTAAAACCCTGTGTGGAATACACAAACTATGTTTGTAGCAGCCTTTTCATATGACTTGCAGTGTAGGAGGACCTTGACCTCTTTCATAAGTCTTCTCTTTTTACCCCAAACTCTTTTTAACTAGTATCATGCACAACCAAGACTTCCAATGCTATTCTCATGCTTATCTGTTTGTTCAGCTTCACTCTGAAGCACCTGCTTCAGGTTTCCCATTGGTTGTTTTACAAACATTTACATGCAATATATCTAAGTTTGAACTCAAGCTAAAATTGTTCTTATTTCATTAAGTAGAACCTTCATACACTCATCGCTCATATGGGAAAGGAGACAAATCCTAGAGCCCAAAGGAGGGACTAAGACATCTGCATTAAACCAGGATGCCTGAAAGGAATGTCTTCCATATGTGACTTAGAAATCAAACATATAAATAAGCAAAAAAACAAAAATTCTAGAAATAAAAATCTGCCCAAAGAATGTAAGATGACTTTTCTGTCTTGGCCTTGACTCTGGTGAAGGAGAGAAAAAAAATCTCCTCTGAGAATTATCACTGGAAGTTGTCCCTGACATGAGTTTTAGGCAAGGATACACTCTATTGATATGACTCAAAAAAAGATGACGTTCCATTTGTTTTCAAGTGACCCTGAGATGTAGTGTTAACATCTGTTTTAGTGCTGAGTTCATGTCTCATGTTATTATCTCTCTTTTTAAGTACATTGCATAATTTAAAATTTTAAAAATGAAAAGAGATAAAGAAAATGTTTTAAAAACTTTTCCAATTACAATTTTCTGAAAATAAAATGAGGGAGAGTTATTAGAAGAGGCAATTATATTAAAAATGAGGACCAAGGGGAAAAAAATGATTTGATTATAACTTACAAGAGAGCACCTTCATCATTTTGTTGAGTGAGAAGTGAAGTAGCCAGAAGCTCTCTGGGAGGTTGGGAAAAGTAAAAAATAGATGGCAGAGCATAAAGAATCAGATGTCCAAGGAACATTTTAGAATAGAATACAGTTGAATAATTACCAGTATGAGATTGAATATTAGAAAAGGTAGACAAATACCTAGATTGCATAAAGTGAGCTGATTGAGCATTTTAAAATCAGGTGTGGAAGCATTCCATTTGTAAGAAAATGGCAGTTATCTTTGAGAATTCTTTAACATCACCAATATATCTGAAGATTGATTTATATGAAAAAGATTTACAGCTAATAGACCTATTAAGTGCTTAGTAAGCAGTTTTAAAGAACATTTAGTTTAAATTTCTTATATTAGAAATGGCATCTAAAATATTCTTCCAATTATGCATAAATGCATGGAATTATTAATTGGAAATACATCTCCTCTTTAGCCTGATGAAAAAAATTAGATCAATATCATGTGTGAAAAATTGTGGACACTCTATTGCTAGATTCAATACTCATTTCTTGGAAACATTCAAAATCTTTCTTTGAGTATTTAAAAAACTATGCAAATCTAAAATATTGTTTGTGAACAATAGCTACGTTAAACTTATGTATGTTTAAAAATAATACTATAACAAAGGGCGGCCTTATTGTTATTTACAATCAATGACAATTGAGAAACAAGTATTAAAACTATTTACTTGCTAGTTATATGCATGTGATCTACTCTTATAACTTTGCGAAGTATAGAGTTTTGATACTTCTATTTGTGTTTATATAGGACATGTGAGTATATTGGGGCTGTTTAGTGGCAGTTATGATACCTGCAATTACCATTGCAACCATAGAGGTAGGCATTGCACTGTAACCATTAGTTCCCAGGAAGCAGAAACTTTGAAGGAAAGTTAAACCTTGCATTGCACAGAACGCTTAAATGTATACCATGACATCTCCCCTTTAAAATCTCAGGATCCTATCATTTCTTCGAATTAATTCCAGTTACATGAAATAAAATAAAATAACTCTTTCAATAGATAGTGCAAGTAATTAAAAATGTACTTTTGAAAGGTCATAAGATACTTTAACAAGTTTACTCCAATAATAATAATTCTGGACCTTTTGCTGCAAAGATTCTTTATGACTTCCTTGGAAACTACTGTTTAGTTTCCCAATTTTTTCCCCTTTTAATGCTCAACTCTCAGTTGCATTCTAACTTCTCCTACCTTACTGACCTCAGTGCCCACCATTTCAACCAAGTCGGAATATGTCCTACCTTAAAATTCTCATATATTAATGAACATAGAATTACAATGGTATTTACTAGGAATGCAGGTTCCAGAACACCATCCTAATAGATGTTGCTTTGGAATATCCTTTGGTGTAGGATGTAGGTGTTCCACAAACCACACTGGGACCCCTTTCATTCCTCTGCGTTAGCATATTAGTACTTAGCACTAGTGATTTCCGTTATCTGCCTTTTCTTCTCCCTAAAATGAGAACTAATACAAAAGATCAAGGCTTTACCAAATGTTTCCACCATAAATTTGTGTGGTTAAACATATATATTTTATAGTCAAACAGACGCAGGTCCAAGTCTTTGCTCTGTTATGTGCTAGTTATGTATTGGACAAATTATCAAACCACATTCAGCTGTAATTTCCTTATCTGTAACATGGAAATTCATTCATCATTGATTTATTCATCGATTGAACAGGTATTTTTTGAATATGTACTGTGGTAAGTATTGGAATTGATCAATGAACAAGAGTGAAAGGTGCCTGCCTCCATGGGTCTTACAGTGTCATTAAACATTCATATTTAATGCATATAGTTGTTGAGTGGATTCAATGAAAACATAATAATAGCTAACACATATGCCAGTATTTAAGTGCCAGATAAGGCTTTTAAGTGATCTACATTATTAAATAATTTAATAAAATTAAACCATACAGTAGGTACTACTGTTATTTACATTTTATATATCATGGAATTGAGCCACAGAAAATTTTTTTATTCAAGGTCACTCAGTAAGTGGTAGATCTGGGATTTTTCACCCCGGTGGCCAGGATCAAGAATCAATTCTCTTAAGCTCTAGCGTAATATTTCTTTTTCATAAGGCAATTAAACTAACAAAATCATAATATACCTGTCAGATTTCTAAAGCTATCAACCTAAAATACAGAATGTTTCAAAGCTAAAGTCTATAACTTGATCTGATACTAGCATAAGTAAAAAGAATGTGTCAACAATCAGAAATAGTCCCAGCGAATATTACAAAAAAGGACATCTTCCTGAGAGCAAAAATTGGCAAAATTTACTCAGCACTTCCGTAGGAGAAACCTAATGCTAACCATAATAATAATAACAACAATAATCAGTATTGAACATTTACCACTTAGCCAGACACTGTACTAATTGTTTCCCACAAATCATCTTGACAATAACTTGCAAGGCATGTTATATGTCCATCTTACAAGACGAAGAAACTGAGGTTAGTAGAAGATGACTTGCTTGTCCAAGACCCCACAGCCAGTAAGCATCTCTAAAGAGGTGATTTGATGCAAAAACACCCTCTTCATGATACAAGCACCATTTTTATACCAGCTGTACATTGAATCTACAGGATATAAAATCTACTGTCATTAGATACGTGATTTTCTTATAAGTAGTATAATAATTGGGTAGTATATACTTAAAGATTATATAGCAAAATGTCAATTAAAATGTGCTTTTCTCCACTAGCTGCACCAACTAAATAAATTTCTCGATTAATACTTTTTTCAAAGGACTCCATTTTTATAATTATTACTTTAGTGTTTATTTTCTCTTCCAAGCTCTAAGACCCAGGAGGTTCATAATGTGCCTCCTTCATTTTTCAGTGCATGCCTGGTACCTGGTATAGATCCTGGTTATGTGAATGATTAGCAAAGGAATGAATTCTCTGATACTGTGCTCACTTTGTACATTTCTAATCATTTACCTGGTTTATCAGATTCTTCAATAAAGACAAAAATGCAGGGACAAACACAGTGAGCACTGGAAGAGTATGTCCCTGTTGTGAATCAAATAGGACAGGTGTGCTAAAAATGAGAATATCTGGTTGCTTGTAACATTTCTTACTTTATTAATGCATTGATTTTTCATTTATATAACAGAATGTTGTGAATTTTGTTAGTTTGATTCAACCCTGAGTGACTAATCAAATTACTAAATAAAATTAAGCCTAGACCCATCACTTTGTCTCCTCACTTACTCGCTAACGTGATACCATCCTTTGCACGTGGCCTGAGCAACCAGCCAGCAACCCCATTATTGGAAACCCAACAGAGAGACTAAATATAAACCTGGGACACCAGCAAAGCACAAACTTTGAAATGGTTGATATTTGATATTTCAAAGTAAGGTACCGAAAGTATTCATCATGAGAAATATCAGAAGTTTTATGAACTTCATTTCAAATAATTTAAGTGTTTTAATATTATTTTTATTTTTATTTATACATAGTGCTGGGACACCACAATCAATTCAGTGTTTGGTTCTTTTAAAGTTTTCAATCCAGCCCTGAGTTTCTTAGAGGTGCAGCTGACTTTCTCTTATATTAATATGTCAACATCTGCTTGCTCTCACATTATTAATATTATTATGCCTCATTTTTAGTTTTTTTTTTCATTTTTGTCTCTGAGAAAGAAATACTCCAGTTCCTTGGCAAGGTGAACCTCTCCATCAGAATACTGATCTCAGTGCAGTAGCTGTTGTTCTCTTGCTGACCTTTTCATATTCTATCTTCATTATCTCCTATCCCAAATGAAAATCCCCTCAACTCTGCTTTCTCCTCAATCTACTATTCTTTTTTGCACACTTCCTAAAGTGCTGTTTATACTTTGTGCTTTTGCCTTAGTAGTAGCTATTCCTTTGCAGCCAGACTTTCCACCAACCCCTCCATTCCTCTGTGTTGTGTATGGGCTCACCTTGCTTGAAACACTTGTCCTGTGTGCATTTTTTTCTTCCATTAATTCCAGGGATCAGCTTATTCATCTTCATAGTCCTCATGATAGAAACTAACCTTGTCTTACATGTACAATATGGTGCTCAATAAATGTTTAATGAATGAAATTAAATTGCCGTATTGATTTTATGTTTTGAATTTTTCTCCAAATTATTATGTATTTCAAAGTATCTTATGCTATGTGATTTCAAAGCGCATTACAATGAGGATGGATATACACACAAGCCTATTTGAGCTAAATAAAAAAATTGAAAAATGTATCCAAAACCTTTTAATTTTTTGAGGATTAAAGAGCTAGCCAATGTTTTCCAACTTTTAAAATCATGTTTTCATATTTTATATATCCCAAATTCATTATATTTTTCATTCTGTGGGGAGGTATATGTTTATTAACTTTTCAGCATAATGAAAATCATATAACTCAGAGATTCTTCATTGGAAGTGATTTTGGTGAATTTTCAATCTCCCTCCCTCTTTTTTCCTATATTAAGAGATTTAGGAAAGAAATTAACTTAAAAAAATGAATACCCTTTTAATTTTAATTTAGTTTTATGTTTATTTTCACATTCTCTCTCTCTTTTTGTTCATTGGGATATAATTTACTCACAGTCAAATTCACCCTTTAAATGTACATTTTATGAATATTGACAAATTTATATGGTCATGTAACCACCACCACAACCAAGATAGAGAATATTTCTATCATCCTCAAAAATTCATCTATGCCCCCCTTGTGGTCGATATGTCTTACTCCTCTCCCCAGCCTTTGGTAGACCTGATGTGAAAAAATAAATGACATTTTGTTTCTAAAGTACATTTGGAAAAATGTACTTATATTCACTTATGATGTAAGTATCCCTGGTAAATCAAGAATTGAGTAAATATACTTTTAATAACCTTAAAATGCACTTGCTAGTATTAAGCTGTGAGAAGGATATTTCAGAGAATGGAGTTTATTCATTTATTATTATTTTTTGTAGAGATGGGATCTCACTTATTGCCCAGGCTAGTCTTAAATCCCTGGGTTCAAGTGATCCTCCCGCCTCGGCCTTCCAAAGTGCTGGTATTACAGGTGTGAGCTATTACTCCAGCCAAGAGAATGGAATTTAAATCAATAATATAAAATATAGCTGCTTTTGTGATTATGTAATGTAACATTAAGTTTACGGATGAGAAAGTGCTATTTTATGGCATCAGTCTCTGTGACTCACAGAGCAAGGAGGAAAGAAAAATCTTTTTCATGCCTACGTGTCTTTCTCTCCTTCTTTTGGGCAGGGCTAGAGGCAGTGAGTTGATTTAGGATCTGGTAAATTTTCTTTTTCATCTAGTAAGAAGTTTTTATTTTGTCTAAAGTGATGTTGTGGTGATTAATAAATTAATATACCTGACAAACGAAAATAACAGGATATGCCAAATTGTGCAAAAGAGTGAAGGAAAGAGCCATCTCTAAATTGAACTTATACTGAAGTCCAACCAAGGATATGCTTTGTCTTTTTAATGATGGTGGGAGGGAATGTCAACTGGAATTTTTGGATAATGGAATTAATTCCTGAAGAAGATATATTTTGAGATGGCATAGCTTTTTCATGCTTCCGTCTTTGGAAACTGGCTTATGCCCTGTGGAAGAAAAGAGATAACCATATTTATAGCACAAAGTCCATTTCCTCTGGACAAGACCAATGGGATTAGGGACAGAACTAATCCAATGTTTGATCAGTGACAAATCAAATTCTATTTTATCAAAATTGAAACTAAGAGAAATAGAAACTATACTCAGCAATGGTGAGAACAAGTAAACCAAAGTTCATACACTTGATTCAATTGTATTAGATACCTTCAAATAGTCTACTTTTAAATCAATATTTTCCTATTTTGATTTATGTGAACAGATTTTTCTTGTTGTCCTCTTATTGATGCTACTCAATCACTACGGTTTGTTCTAAATCCCAATTTTTATATGTATATTTTGTCTTTAATTCTTACTCTATAGTGTTGCCTTAGCTGAAGCAATCTTTTCTATTACAATTTCTATGTCAGGTAAGTCTGTATCTCCTGTGCTAAACTTTCAGTAACTCTAGGTCTGCATTTTTCTGGCTTCTTAGGGAATATCTGTCTCTAGATTTCCCACAAGTTCTTCACACTCACTGTGCTCCTAATAGAAATCTTCTACTGTTCCTGTTAGTTGTTTAGTGCATAAATGTTCAACTATATTAAACTATGATCATTCATGGTGGGAAGAAAAATGGAATGTAGGCTTTAAATTGGACCTTCATGGATAAATACTGTTGGAAAAGATGAAAGAGGAAAAGAATCTTTCAAATGCAGAGAACAGCATGAAATACAAAACCAAGTATAAGCATTATTTATTCCTAGGAGACTGAAACTGGCCTGTCAAAAACAGAAAGAGATGGTTGGAAATAAAGTTGGGTAGTTAGGGCAGAGCAAATTGTGGCAGAATTTGGAAGCAGAGAAGTTTAAATTTGATGTTTTTAAAAAATTGGTATTAATTTCTTTGGAGCAGAAGATATAATGGGCATTTGTTGGTTCCTCATCTGGCCTTCATTCTTTGCTCTGCTCTTTCTAACAGCTTTTAGAATTTCATCTTGGGTATCCATTAACACAATGGAATCCATATGTCTAAACAGAAGATAACTTCACCCTTAGTTTTAGGGGTGAGCATGTGGCCTAAATCTCTCCAATCAGAATGAAACTCAGGAAACCTGTTCAAAAATATTTTCTTGTGGTGTGTAGAATTGATACCACTCTACACTATAGCCAAGATGTAACTATGCTAGAAGCCAGTTGGAAAATAAAGCTGAGAAAAGTCTAGAATGATCTTCATCTCCCAGCTAGAGAACATTTCTGAAAATTTTGAAGTATGAAAACCCCAAAAAAATATTTTTTGAAAAGATTAATGTAAAACTTCCTTTGCCACCATTCATTTATTTATAAATCATTTTATTCGGAAGGAACAGAAAGAATTGTGTATTAAGTATTATGTCTTATTGAGGGGTAAAAACATACTAGGTATGATTTTACATGTTCAAGAAAGTGAATATATTGACTTAATGAATTGAATTTCTTTCAAGGCTTTCATAAACTTTAGTCTTAATGAAACTAAAAGGATAAAGGGTTTAACTCCATTTCTATTTGGTCTTTAGCTTTAATTTTATTTCTTTTCATGTTAAACATTTGCTCAAAGACTTCACAAGCCTCTTACAATCAGTGCTATGCTGGAGTTGGCTCATAAAGATAATAAACTATATTAAAAACAAAGGTAATAAATGCTCAAAACTCAGCACTTCCTAATTATTACATACATTTTATTATTATCTATGCTCTTTAGGTTATTTTGTTATTATGTCTATATGGTGGCAATAATACATAATCATGAGCTACTACTGAACGTCTTTTCTCAACTCTGTGTTCAGTGACATTGCATTAGCAGTTTGGAATGGTCAATTGTGAGAATATTTACATTTGCCTGCATGGCTTAATGTATTGTTTTCTTTATTGTCTTAAGATTTAAGAAAGTGATGGAGAAAAAATTAATAATTTTATATTAAACGTAAAAATGTGTCATGTCTGTAGCCATTGTATTGTGTAAAACATAAAAATTGAGGAAATAGTCTTCTAACATTTTAAAATTATCTGATTCAGCAAAGACATTTCTCACGTCATTGATGAAGGAGTAAAGTTCTGACATTGTTCTTATTGTTTCACTTTTATCTTAATGAGTAATGAAAGGTACAGAATAGTATCAGACAACATTCACATCAAAACCATAGGTATTTGTCAATTGCAACTATGGGTTGGCTATGGTTACAGAGTTCAGAAAATTCAACAAGAGCATATGCATCCTTTTATATTATTAAAAGTTATTACAAGCTCATATACATACACACATATCCACTTTATTTTTGAGAGCTGGTTGTTAAACATTCACCAGCATTCCACTAGCTGCAATTTTTTACTGCACTTATTATTTGATTCGTTGAAAGTTTAATTAGAAAGATAAGAACTATTCAAAGAGGTTTGAGAAGTCATCAGGATGAGAAGGCAAGCATGCTAGCTCAGAACACATTGAATCGTTCGCTTGTGGAAATAGTTGTAGAGCTTCAACTATTCTCCTTGTCCCATGGGAATAGTAAGAACTTGACATCGTAGAGCATTACACAATATCAGTCTTCCTGTTGCATAGCTGAGAGACATTGCCTTTGGTAATAAATGATAGTGTAGCAATAGCTAAATATTTCATGAAGAACTTTTTGTTACTCTTAAAATTGATAAATATTTTTCAACTTGGAAACAATCCAAGAAATAAAAATTTTCTTTTACTTTTCTGCTTGATTTTGTTTCTTGTTTCCTCATATTTTTATACTGTCTTCCATGGTGATTCTGCCCCCTGCTGGAAATCAGTAGATGATGATCTCTTCCAGCTCGGAATTCGAGCTATTAAAATATTGTAAAAACACTTAAAAAACAAAACAGAAACATTTTCTTAGTTGTGCCCTCAGATCAATGAGTTTCTCATAAAACAGTATTTTATTTGTTATTACATAAATTAGCATTTATCTTATATATCATGATAAGAGATTTGTGCAATTTCAACCATTAGGTTTACAAAGCTTGCACTTTTATTCCAGCAACCTAGTATAGTGGTCTGCACATTTTAGTACTTAAATATACTATAAAAGAATTAACTTCCATGATTTTAATTTCTTTTTATTTTCAGATAGATCTTTCTTTGTTTGTTTCTTTTGAGAAGGGGTTTGAGTTAATTTATTAAATTAACATCCTGCATCTATATTCTTGTAGAAAATGTAGCTTGATTATTTCTCCATTTTAATGCCTCAAACTTTCATTCTAATTCGGAGGAGTAGATCTAGCCTATGAGTGTCAACTTTGTTTCAAATTCAATGACCGTACTTGGAAAAAGTGGTAGACTTCATTTCCCTTTGGTGTCTGCACTGACAGTAACAGGTCCTGCAAAAAGGATTTTGTAGAGCCCTGGGCATGCATTTCCTTTGGTTGGGCACTGTTTTCTGCTGTCTATAGCAGAGACAGAAAACAGCTGGTCACCAGCTTCCTTACATTGCTTACTAGTTTGACACAGCAGAACCTCAGAACCTTGTTTTTCATGGTAGAGGCAAGGTGATTGAAACAAGATAAACACGCCAGAAGAAGAAAGAAGAAAAAATGCCTCAGAATAATTTGGGTGTGAAAAAAAATCTCCTTTGAACTTCCTAAAGGAAGCCTCAGAAGACTATGTATAATGGGGATAAGTAAGTGTGGTTAATATTAGGAAGAAGGTCATGTCATGTTATAGGGGAGGACATATAAGAAGAATACACATCTCTGAGGAATTATAAAAGAATATGGAGAGTTTCTTCTTTATACAGAAGTACAGCAAGTCATTTTTAATGTTCAATGTGCTTCAGAGATTTTTTTTTGGCATTACTTATACGCCTTGTTTTAGTTCTTAGCTAATTTATGCGCAATTAGAAATTTTTTTCCTCTTGCCACTGGTTTTCCTTTTTAAATTTAAAGGTGTTATTCTTTATCCAAAGTGAATGGATCACAAGGCTACTTAATAATAGATATCTCAAGTATCTTTTATAAAACAAGCTTTTAATTTTACATTAATTTTAGACCAAAGAAAAATTTCAAAGATAATACAGAGATACCTCATCCAGTTTTGCCATTGTTAATAACTTAAGTTACCATGTTACCTTTATCAAACTAAGAAACTGACATTGATATATTATTATTAACTACACTCCAGCCATTATTTGAACCACTTTTTCCAGTAATATTCTCTTTCTGTTCCCGGATTCAATGCAGGTTACTACATTGCATTTATTAATAGTGATATCTGCCCAGTCTCCATTGCTCTGTGACAGTTTTTCAGTCTTTCCCTGTTTTTCTTGACCTTGATAGTCTTGAAAAGTGTTGGCCAGCTATCACGTACAATGTCTCTCAATCTGAGTTTGCGTGTTGTTTTTCTCATGATTAGACTGGAATTATAAATTTAGTGGAAGAATTTCACAGGTGAAGTGTCCTTATCACATCATATCAGAGAGTGCATGGCATCCACGTTACATCACTGGTGATGTTAACCTATGCCATTTGCTTAAGGCAGTGTTTGCCAGCTTTTTCCATAATTTTTCCCTTTCTTTGCTCTATTCTTTGGAAGTAAGTCACTACGTCCCGCCTGTTCTCAAGGGGGCTGTGGGGACATCAAGCTCTATCTCCTCAAAGGGTCAAAAGTCTTTTGTTCTTTGTTCTATGACTTTGAATTGGTCAAGAGTCAATAAAGTTGGCCCTATCAGAGCAAGTTTAATTGACAAATTGAGAAATTCAATTCATTCTGTTCATTCATACGCACTTATTCCAACAGTATAAAGATTTGCATCAACTTTTCTAAAATCGTTGCAATGCAATTTTCTTATCACTGTCTTAAATCAGTTTTCTGGTGGAACAGTGAAGGATTCCAGGGAAGACTCACATGGGAAGCCCATGTTATAGTCTGAAGAAATGAGTCATGTATCAAATTGTAAGAATCGGAAGGAATGTTCCCAACTATTCATATTTTCCCACATTGCTCCACCCAGAATTTAAGATTAAGCATGACTCATTTCACGCTCTAGCAATAAAAGTCCATATAAATTTCCACATGAGCTAATTCCAATGTGTGGCACAGGAGGCCTCCTAAGACAAAGGATCCACCTTCACATTCCAGTATCATCAAACGTCTGTCTCTGTCAAACCCGATAAATTTAATTGAGGTGAATATTTTTAAGCCATTTTAACTTTTATTTCTGATTTTCCTTCAAAAGCATGGGTGATTCAATATTATAATTTAAGATGGCAGTCATATTTAGATCCAATTGTCCTATGTCAGGTTCCTACTGTCTATATAGCACTATGCCAAGGGCTGGGAGTGTTTGCCACCATGAGAATTCTTCAGATGATTTTCCTTTTGTTTCTTCTAAATAATTGTTAGGGGCTTATGAACATTTTGATCAGATATAACTAACCAACCAGATGTCCCTTTCTCCTTGCTTTGTTATAAACTTACAACAAATATTGTGTCTCCTTATAAGACTATTTCATATACAATTTTGAGTTAGCTTCATTCCTAATTAAGCTTAATGTGCCAATACTTCTTTTTATTCATTTTTTCCTATTTCTAGTTTATGTCAACAGAAAGTGTTTTATTTATCTTAGAAGTCACTTTAAATCCTTTTGAAAACAAGATGAAGTCAAACTCTAGAAATAAATTAAATTGTTGGTGGGTGGCTACCCAGGAGAAGCCTGGTTAAAATCTGCATTCATATGGAGCTTGCAGTATACTTAGAGAACTGTCATTCATAACTCAACATTTTTAGGCACCTTTGCTATGTCTTCTTGGTCCCTTTTTCCTGGAAGCCTAATAACAGCAGAGAGTAGGGGTCAACTGACAATCTAGACCAGAAGTTCCAAGCTAGGAGTGTTATTTTATGAATATTCTCCATGTAACACTACCCTTCCAGCCTATTTAGGGATAAAGTTCAAATAAGCAAAACTTAAATTTAAAAGTCAGCGTGGTAGAGAACGAACCTTAACATAACATGATTTACCACTTGGTTATAATGATCATTTTGTTCTGTTCTCCACTCTGGAATAATGACAGACTATCACCATAGGGCCATGACAAGTTTCATTCTCTTGAATTGTTTAGCTTTGTCACTTTGCCTTGCTGATAGTCACTTATTGAGTCAGAAAAGCTGTAGACACTATAAATGGAATGATTCCTCATATGTCTCTAGGGATATAGTTTTCTGAGATATAAATCTACCAAAGGCATGAGAAAGAGAAGAAAGCAAAAAAGAAATCATCTCTGCTAATTCAATTGTGGGTTTCATTGGATCAAAGACTAACTACTATTGCACACTAAGTTCAAGACTTTACTCAGAGGATGCTGGAGGCCCTCTCCTCATGATTTATATTAAGGCCTATATATGGTACACATGTGGCCTCTATGGAAGTATATTTAAAAGATTTTTTTTCTTTTTTATTACTGGCAACTGAGGAATAGCATACAAGGAGATCTCATTCTGGTGATGTTGTTTAAGTCTAGAAGGTTGGAAGAAGTGAAGAAAATGAGTAGACAAAAGAAGAAAGATTCATATATTGAACTCCAGCTAGGACTGAATCTCAAAAAAGCAAATAAAAATTTCTAGCAAATGATGTATTTACATTTAAACATGTAGCCAAACAATTAAAATGTCATAAATCTTAGTTCCCAGAGCTTTAAGACAGAGGAGGAAATGTTCGAAAGACACATTGGTGGACATGAGATTTATTTTTAACCTCTGTGTTAAAGAACACAGTTGATTAGAGAAAAATCCAAGTTAAAAAAATAATGGGTATCACTTACTTAATTCTGCTGTTGAATAAGTAATAACTACAAACTTTGGTATACAAACATAAGTGTTTGTGAAATGGAATTTCCTATATTTGTTACAACTTTTTTTTTCCTATTTCAAGCCTATATTCCATCAGTGGCAAACTCTTAAACACAGTTTAAAATGATCTTGCCATAATCAGAGTTTCCTCAGTCAATCTTCACCCAAACTTTTCCTTAGCTATTGTGGCTAAGTTCTAGATAGCTGAAGTAATGAGAGCAGGAATGGAAGGGGGAAAATAAATCCCCCCAAGTCATTTATATTTGCCAGCATCAACTGAGAAATTCTCATTGCACCTCTAGTTGTCAGTCTAAGCAGATGACTACTGCTTCTTCCTTACTCCAAAAAAAAGTTGGCCATGGGCTTCTCATTCTGACAGCAAGGGTTCTCCAGGCCTGGGGTCTCTCAGCCATTTCCAGATCCCACTTGGGTGCATGTGGATGTGCAACTGCTCCAAGGTAAACAGAGCTCCATGGAAGCCTATGGGGCTTGTCTCCTTCCAGCCTCTACTCAGAAAGTGATCTATCGGACCACATGACTTCAGAGCCCACAAATAAATCTGGTGGCTCTAACATTTTCCTTCCTACCCCTACCTCTTGCCTTGCCTGAAGGTAGAGGGAAGGGCAGCAGACCCTTCACAGAGGAAAAAAACAAAAAGAAACAAACAAAAAAACCTGGTATCTAATTACTGCTTTTCCTTTGACTATTCTCCACCGGCCTGGTTGTGGCCAGGGTTAGAATGCAAGAACATACGGGAAAAATGACCTGTATTATTTAAGGTATAAGCTTTATGACCTATGTCTTTCAGAGACAATATTTTATTTCTCCAAACAAGGGGACTGAAATTCAAAACCCAAGTAGCAACAAACACTTCTCATCTTTCTCTTCAATGTCATGTTCCTTTCCTTAGGTAATGTGGATGAAATATTACAGCTATCCAGGTTAAAAAAAATGCAATATGTGGAAAATAAAACATATCAATAGATCGTACAACTGTTCAGAAATTGTGCTGGAATCTTCTCCTCCTGTGCCTCCTCCCTCTCCTTCCTCTTGTTCCCTTCCTCTCTCCTCTTTCTTTTCTCCTCTTCTTTTTCCTCTAGCTATTTCTCTTATAGTTGGTTCATTGCTCTTTATTAATTTTTCCCCTTTTGGTTAGAAAGGGAAAAGAAATGTGAAAATTACATCAGTCAAATGTACTCCTTCTCAGCAAATCTTGTACTTTGGATGAGAACAGATGATCAGGTGATCAGATGATTTATTGTAATTTTATGTGTTTTTCATTTAAATTATTTTCTTTGTATTCCTCTGTAAATTTTACCAAGATCATTTACACTGACAATATATGAGTAATTGGAGTTAGGCATTTGGTTTTTGCCTCTTGGAATCTGCAGAAAACAAATCATCTTTATAAACACTGTTGGAAAAAAATAAAGTCTCAAGATCCCTTTCATCCCTTATTTCTAAATAAGTAGAAATCAATTAAATGACTTTAAATGGCCAGCTTGGTTTTTTAGATGCATTGTTTTGACTGCCTAGAATCCTCTTATTCTGAAAACTGCCGCTTCCCCTACCCACATGTGTTATTCTGTCCTTGTTCCAAGAGTTGGTAGCTGCCCAAATCTGAGCCAATTCTAGTCATTTCCCTGGTGACAACTAATTGGACAAGGAATAAGCAACTGATCCAGGCTGAACTCCTAGTCTCTCCATGAGAAGTTGGAATCAGGGCCAAGATTCCAGGTAAATCCAAGGGGAAGATATAAATTTGGGTATTGGTAGTATTTTTGTTCTATGTATGGCACAAAATACTGCTCAGGAATAAACGAACATAATAGAAAAAGAGAGCCACAGAACAGAAATCTTAATGGTGCTTGAGACTTCGGTTTCAGCTGTTCCTGAGGCTCAGTATAAATCTGGATTTGGGGTTCATGAAAAACACTAGCACCTCTGACATTAAGTCCCATTTGGACTTGAGTTCGAGTTTACGTTACTTGCAACCAAACACATCCTAACCAATACCCTCCAATGCCTTTTATGCCAGGCTAATTCAGCTGGACTCTATTACTGCACTGCAGAGGGAGCAAATGACTTGGTATTTCTCACTAGCCACGTGAAATCATTTCTCTATGCATGTGGTTTCATTTAGGAATTAAGACACAAGAAGAAAACCACGTGTTTACAACTTAAAAACTCCAAAAGGAAAATTTATTTTCAGAGTCTTTTAAATAATCACAGAGATACTAAAAATGATACAAGTCTACATATGTTGAATTGTTTAGATTTTGCCCAGTCAATATTTTAAAATATAATGAGAATTTTTTTCAATTTAGATATAAGAAGTCTGCTGAAGTCTAGAGAAAGAATATGTCTGTGCTACTTTTTTTTTAATAGGTTTTCCAGAATATGTGGAGTTTAAGCCCTGAAAAAGAAGAAAGCAAGTCTTTGTCTACACATATAGCTGATTCTGTTTAATTAACATTTGTGTTCCAGAAACACAAACTCCAGATTGCCAAAAAAAAAAAAAAGGGAAAACCATAAATCTAAGCACATTGTTGGTTGACATAATTTAAACAAGGTAATTAAGAACAGTTCAAATCTCAACTCTGCTGTATGACTTAGGCTAATTACTTAATCTCTCAGTACTCAGTTTTCTTCTCTATAAAATGAGGATAACAGTACCTGTATCATATATTGGTTGTGAGTTGTAAATGAGTTAATCTATGTAAATCACATAGAAGAGTGTTTTGCATTTAATATGTACATAGTAAAAGCTCTATTAATGTTAGCTATTTTTTTTTCTCAAACAGAGATGCTAGAAATTGTAGTTTTCATAAAGAGCTTTGGTTATCCTTGCTGGAAAATGTTTTTGGGCTGCAGTTAACCATTACACAAATGAACTGGGTCTTCTGCAATATTCCCTTCATCCCTATTTCTCTCAAGGTATTTAAAAACAAAAAAAGAAATAAATTTAAATATTAAAGGGGGAAAATAATTCCCTATGGTATTTTTTAGGAAAAGAAGGAGCTGCCACAAAGTTTAACAATGTCAAAGGGCTGAAATTCCAGAATATTTGGGAATCTTCCTATATGGAGTAGACTTACACTGTATTCTTTTTCCCTATCCTCTCACTTTCTTTCTTTTGGTAACCGAATCCCTGTTTCTTGTGGCAAGCATTATTCCACATGATTCAGTTGGGAGTGAAACTGAACCCTCTTCTCCCAAGCCACAGGGCACATGACCCAGGCCTAGTCAGTGAGAATGTCCAATCTAGAGCTATAAGGAAAGTCACTCTCTGTTAACTGGATGTCAATATTTGGTTGCTGACCATCATCCAGCCAAAGAGAAGAGAGCCATTGGATAGAGAGAGAGAATCTCCTGATGGCATTATGTGAGACCCTGGATCCCAGTCACACTTGAAGATACGTAACACTGAACTTTTAGTGATATCGCCCTCAAAGACTCTCAAATATTTTTATTTTTTTTAATTTATGCTATTTTGAGTAGAGGTTTTATCACTTCCAATTGAAAAGTTTCCAGTGATTACATTTCACTATTTTGGTGTTACCTTTTAGAAGGTGAAGGGTAGAATCCATCCTCTGCTTCCATGAAAATGGGATCCATTTTGATTCACCACTCTCCTTAATAGAAAAAACAAGGAAGCATTTTGTTTTTGTTTTGTTTTGTTTTTTTAACCCAGTCCAATTAAATTGATGGATTAGAAAATCTGGTGAACTAGAAAAGACTGGAAAAAAAAGTCAAGAAACATTTTAATGGAAAAATTTTAATCAATTGATATCAATTCTAAGTTTACCATAGTCAAAAATGGAACTATCTTTAAAAGGTGAGTTTTCAACCTAAGCAACATAGCGAGACCCTGTCTTTGCAAAAAATAGAAAAATTTGCCAGGTGTGGTGGCTTGAGTCTGTAGTCCCAGCTACCTGGGAGGAGGAAGCAAGAGGATCACTTGAGCCCAGGAGTTTGAAGTTGTAATGAGCTGTGATGATGCCCCAGCACCCTAGCCCAGGCAGCAGAGCAGGGACCCTGTTACAAAGAAAAACGAAGTGTCATTTAGAATGATTGATGACTTCCAAATTTACTTAGCAGGAGATCATATAGACATTAATCCTCTCCTGTACATCAAGATCATGTAGCGTTACCTAAGTTAGTTTTTAGATTAAGTGGGAAGGCATTCTGTTATTTCATTCAAAAGTGCATTGGAGTTTATCTGTGGGCCCAAATATATTCTTGAAGATGAGATATAGGAATACACAAATAATTTTGAACTGAGCCAGAGAAATGAAAGTAAGGGACAGAGTACTTCTCTATGTTGTACTCTACCCCCATTTCATCCGCTCATCCCATTTACAATAAGTAATCCTCACTCCAGCTTAAGTGTTGGGCAGGGAAGGGCCAGACCTGTGGGGGTGGTGAATAAAAGCTTTTTAGAGATTCCTATAAGACTCTCTCTTGTGGGAATAGTTAGAAAATTTCCTCCTCTCAGAGGTTTTAATATCCACCCCCACACTATGAAGCATTTTGCTCCCCACCCATCCATCTCGTAAAAAGTATCAGTTTTAACACAGTCTTTATCCTTAAATGTGGAGATATAGATTGTTTTAAATACCTCCCCAAAAAGTTCATAATGAGATTACACAGAGATGAAATTAAGACTCCTGTTCCCCTATCATACCATCTCCTATACAACAATTTGGTTCATCCCTGCTTTCCAAGCTTGGTTGTTCCTTAAATTTCCATGTGCTCACATATCCAGAGGATATGGGAAAATATAATAAACTGAGGAGCGGGAAGTTTGGCTGTAATTTATCAATTCTGGGCAGCCCATTGTGAAAAGAGCCATACAAGGTACAAAAGGTCTTATTATACAAAACGATCTTTTAAATATATGTTAAGTTCCACTAATTCCATTGACTTTTCCCATTTCTCCCAGTTTTTGACAATCTCTTCATTTTCCAGAACTACTGGAAGGGTTGATTGTAAATGATCTTACGACAGTCTCTATTTTATTGTGGATAGGACTTTCCAATACAAATACAGGATCCTGAGAGGGAAGAATATGACTGCCTTCTACATAATTCATTTTTCCACAACACCTCATATTGTTCTGGGTTATATATGCATATGGAAATGGACTGATCAGTCATCTTGTATATGACAGTTAATGGTGGTTTGCCCATTTAATAGTCACATTTTCTCCTGCATGTTTTTATTAAGCTTTGCAAAACAGTACAAACAAATGTACTATTTACTGTTTCAGATCAGCCTGTCTTCTCTTGAGTCTCCACATACCTAATAAAGCCAATTTGTATTACATAGAAAACTGGTATTTAACAAAATCACTTTTGTAGTATAATCATTTAATTTAGATGAGTGGTTATTTGCTAAATTACTCAGGTAAGAACCTGGTTGTGAGTCTTGCAGGGAGGAAAAATGGTTAGGGGGTCAAGATGGAGAAAGGAGGTGGGAAGTTTACACAGAAACTAATTGAAAAGTAAAAGTAAATTACATTCTTTGAAAAAAGGAAAAGAAAAGCAAAGGGATAAGATAAAAGGGAAATTACTGATGTGTGTGAAAATATGCATATATTATTTTCCTGTGTGTCCATGTACAAACACATGAGAGAAATGCAAGGAAATCTGTTTCTTTTTATGGTTGACTCTTCTATGTGTAGTGGGATTTTCTGGCTACATCTGAGCTAAATATTATGGCAAATAGCAGGACACAGTAGTTATTGCATATGATTGTCTGTGAACTGGGTGGGCAGGAATTTTTCATTTCATAAATCATTTCAGCTTGCTGCTCTAATTCCACAGCACTGGGAGACTAAAAAAAGCTCAAGAAACAAAAATGTGCTTTCAGTCTTTTTCTTCTTAGTCTACCCCTTCTCTGCTTGGATAGATCTTTAGTGTTAATTATTAGTTTTTTTAAAAAAGATGTTTCAAAATATCTTTATTACTCTACTTTTGAAGCAAATTATTATGTTTTCCTATTTTATTTTCTCTCTTGCCAGGGAAATTTAGTATCAAAGCAATGGAACATGCTGTTCCCTTCCTTCATTTCTGCTTATTTATAGCACAGTCTGTATCTATGAAATAATGCTATATTATTTTCTTGCTGATTGCTTAATGTTCATAGTTCAAAATTCCAGCCAAGATCCTGAAGTGGTTTTTCCCTTATTTAAGATTTCCTGCTAAGAACATTCTATTACAGCTTTGCAAATGAGTACCTCCCTGGCCTCAAGTCACTATAAAGGTAATTTAGTAATTTAAATAAACACCCTTTGCAAATCTGTTTCCTCCCTTTTAGGAGACTTGGGAAGTAGTTTCCCTCATATTTCAGGTTTCTCCCCATTTTTCTTAAATGATCAGCCTTCCCCTAAGTGGTTGCTTGCTAAGTTGTTTGTAATATATCTTTGGACAAAGGTGGAATGCACTTGGTGGGACAGAAAAATAAAAGTTAAAATGTTGCTTAACAGCTAATATCAGTGAGTATAATTTTATAATTTGCCTAATGCTCTGGTAAGAAATTTAAATCAGTTCTTGAAACTATGTAGTTACCATGATTAATCAAAATTTAGAGCTCTGGTGCCCTAGCTAAAGCCCGGAGGCCCCTGTCTCCTTCTGCTTCACTCCCCACAAAGTTAAACAATTCCTGTCAGTTCTTATATGCTAATCCTGTATTCTCACCCAGCATTTTAATAGGTCCTTCACATTTGTTACTTATCTCACATTTAGAATTGGCTACCAGAAACTAGTAGACAGATGTCAACTGAAAAGAAAGTGCCCTTTATACTTAAACCTCTTAATTTGTCTGCTATGACTAAGATGAACAGAATCACAGCTGCATTCTGTTAACATGGAGCCACATGCTAAATGAGCTTTTGTTGGTTTTAGTCAATAGGTTTCTGATTGAATTTTCACAAAAATTTTGAGTGTTGTTTGCTCTTAGTTTCTTCTGAAACTGTGCAAACAACACTATGCAGTTAACCACTGTGATCTGATTTCAAGAAAGTTAAAAAAAATTAGTTAAAGACAAATCTATTATTACTATATGGCTGAGTTTAGTGTGGATCTTCCTATATTTTTTGGCTAAAAAAAAAGCATGAAAATTAAAGAAATGCGAGAAATAGTCCTAGTCTAATGTTGAGGGTTAGGGTCAAGACATGAGAACCCCAGGTGTGGGACAGGACTTTGCCAAAGAGCAACCTGTGGACATGTCAGTTCACTGAGCAAAAGCTGTTGGACCTTGAGGGGCACATTCCACCTATCAGGGATGTCTGTAAACGGACCCCATCTTGAAGCCTGAGGGCCATAGCCTGGATGTCTGCAAACGGACCGGACCGGGCTTGTAATCCAAAGGAGGAGAGAATGATCAAAGGATGTCAGCCCAGCAGATAAGAGAAGTTTGCTATTCTAAGCCTGAGGTGATGTTCCTGTCTCTCTCCTGAGTTCGTGTCTCAGTAAACGAAGAACTAGATAAAGTAGAAAGAAGTACATGGTGTCTTTGTTCCCGTTTGGATTATATGCTTTACTGCTGACTCACCATTTTATTTTTAACTTGTGTATACTTAGCTAGTTTATTGTTACTTTGGGAGACCTCAAAACTTAAACTCATGACATGTACATGTAAATTGGTGACTGATAATAATTGTTTGCTGAAAGAATAAATATTGATGTGGGACTCCATTCGTGACCTCTAAGCTCACGGGAATGCTGGAGGACCCCTCATTTCCTCATCACTTTAATCTACACTTTGTCTCTGTCTGCTTTATTTCCAATCTCTTGAGACATTCCTGCCTTGGACCCGGTTTGTTGGGAGAGTTGCGAACTCCTGGAAGTCTGGAAGGAGGAGATATAGAAATATTGATTCAACAGAGAGTTAAATTTCTGAAGAGTTTCATTTTCCTCAATGTAAATGGTTTTTTATAAGCATGAACTTGCATAATTAAAGATGAAAATTTGTGATTTAGTTTTTACAACTCAAGAGAAAAATTTTAAAAGTCAGGTGAGCATAGTGCATCTGCAATGCAATTAATTCTCAGAATACTTACTTGACAAATTATACAATAGAAGTGAATGAATGACCCTGCTTAGATTAGGCCCAATCAGAACCCTTTCCTGGGATATTTGAACATAAAAAAGAGACAGCATCTTTCAGTCTCTATTGACAAGACTATGAGATGGGATAATAGATCTTCCATTTACTTAGTAGAAACTCAGGGCCAGAACAATTTGGATACTCTCTGTGCCCAAACTCTCTGTGTCTCTTGTGCCCAGCCAACTGCCTCTCATGCCTGTTAGATCCGATTCCCCTTGGCCCCAGGAACAGAGAGGCAGAGCCACCGAGGCTGCAAATAGCAAAGGAGTTTATTGGCTAGTTCGAGCTAGGGTCCAAGTCTCCAGAGCACCAACGCAGTGGCCTTCCCTATGAACCAGGACCCCGCCCTGGGGTAAAAGTGAAGCTTTTATACTTTCTTTTGCACACGACATACCGATGGCAGACGACACACAGGTTCCACACGACATGCTGGGCACACCATCCCCCCTCCCCCCTTAGTCCATTGGTTCCTTTGAAAGTGGCAGATTGTTTCCGTTCCTGATTGGTTGGCTCCAAGCCTCGGGATTTTCAGAGTTCGCGCCGGAGCCAGTTTTGGTCCACATTTCAGTTTCTGGGGAAACTGAAACGTAGGCCTATTTCAGGAAATTCAGCTTGTCATGGAGTCACTCCTGCTCTTACTCCTATATTTAACAAACAACTAAAAGAAAGCGAGGTTACAGAAGCAAATGACATTAGTTACAATCATAGAGAACACATATTTTTAATCTCAAACAATTTGTTCCACGCAAAACCAAGTACATTCTCCTACTATCAATTCCTGTCTTTCAATGCCTACCACTGATTTTCTTGTGGTTTGGTTACATGTATTAATACCAATATTAATTAGTATTAATTAATACCTTTACCTACCGTTTACCTAATCTAGTTTGATTTGGATTTCTGTCACTTCCAAGAAAAGGGTTCTAAGAAAACAACCATCACTGGATATTTTTGTAGACCTTGTAAACAGAAATATATATTATTCTTATTTTTATTATATGCTTTTGTCATTTTCTGTTGAATTAAGATCCTGGATACTCCTGGTCTGTGGTTTCATTAATAGGAAACAACTAATAGAAACTATGAATTATGAAAGGAAAATAAATATTTTGTCATATATAATAAAACTTAGAGCATTTTACTCTGTTTTTTTTTTTTTTTTTTTTGAGACAGAGTCTCACTTTGTTGCCAGGGCTAGAGTGCCATGCTGTGGTGTCAGCCTAACTCACAGCAACCTCAAACTCCTGGGCTCAAGTGATCCTCCTGCCTCAGCCTCCCAAGTAGCTGGGACTACAGGCATGCGCCACCATGCCTGGCTAATTTTTTCTATTTTTAGTTGTTAGGCTAATTTCTTTCTATTTATAG
>CAUYSK010026363.1:0-19739 GCA_963575035.1 Avahi laniger
TGATAATTAGGAAAGTGATTGCATTTTTTTCATATTACCCATAATAGGCATAACATCTCAGATAATTCTGCTTTTAACTCTGGGTACCCCAACATATGTCTATATGGTCCTCAAATTAGTAATTTTGCTATAAAAAGTCACTTAAAACAGTTGTTTGATTTTACTTAGATTGCTGCATTTCCTCAAAATTTCACTTAAAGCATTCAACGTAGTTTCATAGAAATAAACTTTTTTCCACACTCAATATATCCATATCTATCTACGTATGTATATTATAAAAAATTAGTATGATTTGTTAGCACTTTAGATGCAATCTTTTTTTTTTTTTTTTTTTTGAGAAAGAGTCTCACGGTATTGCCCCGGCTAGAGTGCCATGGCGTCAGCCTAGCTCACAGCAACCTCAAACTCCTGGGCTCAAGTGATCCTCCTGCCTCAGTCTCCCGAGTAGCTGAGACTACAGGCATGCGCCACCATGCCTGGCTAATTTTTTCTATATATTTTTAGTTGTCTAATTAATTTCTTTCTAATTTTAGTAGAGATGGGGTCTCGCCCTTGCTCAGGCTGGTTTCGAACTCCTGAGCTCAAACAATCCGCCTGCCTCAGCCTCCCAGAGAGCTAGGATTACAGGCATGAGCCACCGCGCCCGGCCAATGCTAGTGTTCTTACTTGAGTTTTGAATAACACTGTCCTGGAACAGGCAGTCAGGCTGTAAACATAGCAAAGGATCATTTAATTAGGTGAAACAAAGCCATCAGAAAGCAAGTCTTGGAATTCATCGTCATGCTTGTGGCTGGCTTACAGAAGACTGGGTCTGAGAAAAAAACCTATCCTTTCCCACAGTCAAGCCATTACAACAAAGATTTATTCAGAGTTTATTTTTTGCTGGGCACTAAGTGATAAAGTTAAATGTATTAATTCAACAAACACTTATTGAACTCTTTGTATGTATCAGGCACTGTTCTAGGCACCGAAGATTCATTTAATGATGAGCCAAACAAAAGTTTTTGCTTCAGGGAATTAACATTGCACACAGGGATTTGGGAGGGAGGATGTAGAAAGGGTGAGATCATAAGAAAATAAACAAATAATTAAACAATGTTTTCGTATTATGAAAAAATGCAATAAAAAGTAAAAGAAGACAATAGGAGAATGGAATTTGAGTGTAAAGGACTACTTGTACTGAAACAGTCAAAGATTTTTTTGAGGCAGTGATGTTTAAGGGGAGACCTAAATGATGAGAAGGCAGCCACACAAAGATCCAGTAGTCCCTTATCCACCAGGGATACATTCCAAGACCCCCAGTGGATGCTGAAACTGAAGATATTACCAAATCCTATATATACTATGCTTCTTCAAGCTGATAACCAAGAATGCTAAGTGACTAATGAGTGGAGAATGGACTTTGAGCCCCAAGAACGGAAGCCGAGACATGAGTCAGGCTGTGATCCAGGACATAGGTGACAGGCACGCTAGGGCCAGAACAGTGCAGACAGTGAGAAGTGGCGGAATTCTGAACAGTTGGAGACAGACCCATAGAGACTTGCTGATGGATTGGATATTTGAGGAAAAGGAGGACTGAAGATAGCTCCTTGGTTTGGGGCCTGATCTCCCCTATAAATGCTGGTGTTATTCTAAATTGGAAAGATTAGAAGAGGAACGATTGTGATAGGGAAATCAAGAGTTCTACTTTAGCCAATAAAGGATAGATGCCCCTTAGACATATTAGACAATAGGTTTCTCCTGGTTCTAGAGAAACTGAAAGCTATTTACTTCTGCATTTATTCATTCAGCACAAATGTATTGTCAGGCACTGTTCTAAGTGCTGCAGCTAGCAGTGACCAAAACAGATTCAATCCCTGCCCTTGTGGGCTTACTCTAGCAAAGGAGATAAACAATAAAGAAGTGAATAAATAAATATATTTAACATAATTTCAGGTGGTGATCAGTAGTATAAAGAGAATAAACATATTTAACTCATCCGTATACTCAAAAACTACCTTCTTTTTACAAAGAAGGTAAAAAATCTAGGCTGGGTGTCTAGTGATTAGCCAGAAACTAATCTCTAAAAGACACTAACATAAAATCTAGTATATAGACGACACAAAAAGAAGTGTCACAAAAAGATATTTATAAAGCACTAAGTTGAAAGTCGAGTGAGATCACTTTCAAATGGGATCATCAAACAAAGAAGAGCTAATGCAAGTTGTGATATCTAAGCTGGGCCTCAAAGGAGAGATAGAATTTAGCTATATAGCAATGGCAGAGAAAAGTAGGAAGGATGAACATTCCAAGTAGTAGGAATGGTTTAAATGGAAAACAGTTAACACTGAGAACACATTTTGGCAAAAGCATTGGATTTATGAAGGGAAATGTATTAGTTATCTATTGCTAAGTAATAAACTGTGCCAAAACTTAGTGGCTTAAAATGATAAACATTTATTATCACTTATCTCTGTGGGTCAGGAATCCGGGCTGGGCTTACCTGGTCCTCTGGCAAAGGTGTTAGCTGGGATTACAGTCATTTCAAGTTTCAACCAGGCAGAATCTTCTTCCAAGCTTACTCATGTGACTTTTGGCAGGGCACAGGTCTGGCCTGGTTGTTGCCAGAGACATCAGTTCCTTGCCACGTGGGCCTCTCCATAGGACAGTTCGTAACAGGGCAGCTGGTTTCCCCCAAAGCAAATGAGGGCATGCGTGAGCAACAGAGAAGATGGAAGCCACAGTCTTTTTGTAACCTAATCTCAGAAGGGACATACCATTACTTTTACCAAATAGAATTGCATCAGTAGGCCTAGCCCGTATTCAAGGAGAGGGGATTACAAATAGGCATGAATACTAGGAGGTGGGATTTATTGGGGGGTCATCTTGAAGCTGCTTTCCACAAGGAATAATGGGAGATAAGAGTGGAAATACAGGGTGTGCCAGACCAAAGAAAGCCCTGGAAGCCTACCTGAGAATTAAAGTATTCCATTGGGAATGGAGGGTAGGGAGAAGCAAATTTAATGTTTAATGTTTAAGTCCACTTTTGGCAAATTGAAGTGTTGGAGAAATAGACTTGGGAGGGTCATCCTGAAGACCAGCTGTTTAACGAGTTGAGAGGGTTAACTAGTTACAACCTGCAGGAAACAAAACCATTCATTTTATCAGGAAATAATGGTCAAACAATTGTACAGAAGATAGTTATCTACCCTCACTAAAAACTTCTAACAACCTAAGTTGACAATGCATTCCTAAAAATCCAGACTTGACAACTGGTATTTGTGACTGTTTTTCTGTGTTGGGATAGGCTATAAGGTTTGCTTTCAGCAGCTTTTAAATTCTTTGACTGCTCCCAAACCACAGCAAGAAATACATTTTACATCACAACTCAGAATACACACATACTTATAGATAATCAAAATAAAAGATTTACAGAATGATACTTGGTATTACTATATGTGGCATACTGAGTTTTTGGGGTTTTTTTGTGCTATTCTGTTCTACTGCACTAAAGAAAATAAAAAGCTGGTAGTATTTCACTGAATTCATTGCTATCCACCACTTGGTCCCATTCTGCAGTTTGAAAAATGCTGCTCTTCTAGAACATTAGATTAGCAATCAAACAGTCATAGCACTCTAACCAACAGACATTTGGTGAAATAGTTTCCCAGAAATTGGGTGAGGACACCATATCCCACAAATTCTAGCCCAAAGCAAAATTAACAATAGCCCAAAGCACATCAGGTCTCAGTTGGAAGCCACTTGAGTTAGCAGATGTGCTGCTGATTGGCCCTTGAAAAGAAGAATAAAAAAGTCAATAGAAAAATAGAATTTTTAACCCCTCTCCTCCTTTTCTGTCATTTACTGTTCAAGTTCTGATCATACAGAGATTAGATCAAGATTAATCCTCCCAACACAGACACATACACGCACACACACACACGCACCCTCAATTTTACAGGTATTGTGCTTCTCCTAAATATGTGTTGCAATACAAACCACCAGAAAGTCCAAAGGACAAAAGATCCAGTTGCCATTGCAACAGGACAGCCATAACTACCAACCCTGAGGGCTTCCTTAGCACCTCTTATTGGGCAGAAGGATGGCTGGAGATACATCTGGAATGAAAAAGTGTTCTTTAAGACCTTTCTATTTTTATCAGTTGAAACCCGATATAAAGAAACTTCCTGGAACTCTTCTCTAACCCACCGCTAGGAAGATTGTTCCGACAAGAGTTGATTGGTGTTAGTTGGCAATGTCTGTAAAAAGAAGATAACCAAATTTTTTCAGCCCTAATTGTGAGTCAACTTCCAAACCTGCTCTCGGGGAGTTCACAATCTCATTGGGTAGACAATACTACGGAAAGACTTGAACAATTTCTAGTGCAAGACAGCACAGGTCTTTGAAGATCCTGCACCATATGGTTTAGAAAATAGTACCTGCAAAAAGAAGTCGGAGAAGGGAGGGATTAAGGCGTACAGAGCCAGGCTTTCCTGAGGCTCAATGACTAAGCCTTGAGTGACGGTGGCATTTGAGCAGGGTGAGGGGAGATTGGGCACGAAAGCAAGAAAGACTATTGTTTAAGTGAGACTGGTCCGGCGAGAGTAGAAGGTTTGGGGTGGGGAACACAGGAGTGTAAAGGGGAAATCGGGCCCTCCCTTGTCAATCACGAACAATGGTGCAGGCGAGGGCGGCTGAAGCCTCACGTGCCACGGAAATAAGCAGATGTACAGATTTCCTCGGGAAAACATTGCAAGCAAAAATTGTGATCACACCCAACCCTTTCCTCTATGCCCTGCCCAATCTCTCCCACGTCCCCAAAAGGAAGAGAGCAGTAGGTCAAACTCGTTTGTTTATTCATTCATTCCACTAACATTTTTTTCTCCTAAGGGGTCTTTGTTTCCGGCAAGGGAAGGGGCTCTTGCCTTTCCCGCAGCACCAAGTATTCCACAGCAAAGGGGCCCCCTAGTTGCATGGCTCAGCAAGACCGCATCACCGCTGAAGGAAAGGACCAGGCTCGGTAGAAAGCATCTCAGGCCAGCATTCCAAGAAAGGCAGCGCCTGTGCTGAGGGTGGTGGTGGAGTAAGTGGAACAATGTGTCAGCGAAGGGAAAACTGGGGACTGCTAAACGGCCTCAGAAGCGCCGGGCCCCCAACCGGGGCCTCCTTTCAAGAGGTCTGGCTTGCTGGACATGTGGCTTTTCCCCTAGTAGGGTTTTCCACCTCCATACAAAAAGGATACCCTGAAACGGAGCTGCCAACCGACCTAATCAGGCTAGTTTTGAAGAGTGAAAGCTGGTCTCTAGGTGGAGAAGAAATAACGAGCACAGAAACCGACCATCAAGACAACCTTGCTGCCTTGGCCCACGTTGGCGAGCGAAAACCCCAACGTAAATCACAAAAACAACAATCGGGAAAGGGTTTGGTGGGCGGCATGTGTTCCCAAAAAGCCTTGATGTGTCTCCCAGAAGCAAGGACTGCTGTTGACTCGTAGGAAAGGAAATTCGAAGGAGACGGCTCCTTAAGACAATCGCATGTGTTGGGCACCAATTGTGGCTGAAATTAATAGGCACAGGGAAGTAGGGGGGGTCGTTCAAGACTGTCCGGGAAGCTGGAGCGAGCGGGGTTTGGCTCAGCTGGAGGGTGGGGGGCGCCCGCTGGCGGGGCTGGGCCGCCGAGTCGGCCGCGGGGGGAGGGCGGCGGGGCGCCGGGCCTTTGCGGGGGGAGGGGGAAGGGGAGGCGGGGCCCCGCGCTGGGCGGGCCGGGGGCGGAGCCCAGGTGGTGTTGATACACAAAGGGAAGGCACCCTGGCGCCCGGCCCCGCCCACTGACGCGCCCGCCGGGGTGCCGTATAACCCGCGGCTCGCGGGGCTGCTCCAGAGCCGCGCGACGCTACCGCACTGGAGCAACGTTGCTGCACCGCCGCCGGCAGCCCAACCACGCGTTCCCGCTCACTCGCACCTCTCCCTTGACACGGCGGACGCCGGAGGATTTCGGCGGCAATTTGCCATTTCCTTTTTTAATTAAAATTATATTTCTTGCCTATTGTTGGATTTGGGGTTTTTTTGGTTTGTTTTTTACGATTTTTATTTGACTGATAAAGCCCCGCTGAAGACGTGTGAGTGAGGTTTCCGGGATACAGGAGCGGAGACCACCGAGGTAACGAGTGCGGGGGACGTCTGTGCAAAGGGCGCGGGGCCCGGGTGGCAGTGGGGGAGGGGCGCTCGGGAGGGGCCGCAGCGGGAAGGCAGCTGCGGGGGCCGTTTCCTTTCGGGCCGGGCGTTTTGTTGGCCCGACCAGCTTTCGACCCTGGCTAGTCGACCCTGGCTAGCCGTAAGGGGGTCGCCGCCCGCGGAGCGGGGGACGGGCGGGGGGACGCGGGGCGAGGGCCGCGTGCCCGCCGGGTGCGGAGCCGCATCTTCCTGTTAGGGGGAGGGGAGCCAGCCCGGTCCGTGACTCTGCTGCGGCAAGTCTTGTGACTGATTTGCATTAATAAAAAAATTATTAAGTTCTGGGGACTAGGAATCTGGGGGAGGCAGAAGTGGGCTTGGGCTCTTGTTATTAACAGAGGCCAAGATTAGGGAAGAAGGGTCGGGAACGTTTGACAACCGAGGATCGATATTGCATCAGTTTCCTTTCCGGGCATAGGAGGGGCGGGCCGGGCCAGGCACTCGCGGGCCAAATGCCGTGTTCGGGTGTGCTCGAGGGCACGGGCGTGCGTGTGTAAACAAACCCTCGCCGCCGGGCGGGCTTTCGCCCCTTTTCGAGAGAACAGGGGTAGTGTCATCACTTTCCGCGTGCTTCGGGGAGTGCTGTCTGCCGCAGAGGCATTTCCCTCTCTGGGGGCTCGGGGCAGTGCGAGGTTACGCGGCACTGCTGTTCCCAAGGCTAGCAACGGGGACCATGCCCCCTGCGTGCCCGTGCACGGTCAGAGCGGCTGCGGGAAAGCAAAACAGAGCCCCCTCGCCCCCTCCGCCCAGGCTCGGGACAGTGGACGGGGTGAAATACTAGAGAGGGGGCCGCGGTGGGATCATCTTTGTTCTCGGCGGCTCCGCCGTCTGTACTTTTCCGCCCCTCGGCGCCCCCGCCCCTTGCGCGCGGCTGGTACTTTTCCACTCGCCTGGCTGGGGATGAATCAGCCGCGCTGCGCCGCCCGGCGGCGTCACGTGACCGCGGCGGGCGGGCGCTGCAGTCCTGACGCGCCGCCTCTACCTTCGCAGGCGGCCGCGCGGGTCGGTGCACCGCCAAGGACAAAAGGAGCCCGGCGCTGCGAGCTGCACCCGATTCCTCCCAGTGCTCAGCATGAAGAAATCCGAAATGGGAAGGTTCAATATTTCTCCGGATGAGGACAGCAGCAGCTACAGTTCCAACAGCGACTTCAACTACTCCTACCCCACCAAGCAAGCTGCTCTCAAAAGGTGGGAGAAGTTGTGTGCACTTTTTAAAAAAACAGCCTGTGCAGAGTGGGGGGGTTTGAGGGGACGGTTACCTAGGACTCTGCTTTTGTTGCTTTAATTTACCAGCATTTGGAGAGAGTGTGTAATCTCTAAAATAGAATGTCCAGTTGTCTTCTTGCAATGATTGTATCTTGTGAAAGTCGACTCCTAGTTACTGTTTATACATTTAAGTAAAGGTGTAACGGAATTACTGTGTGGGGGGGTGCTATTTTGTATGAAAGCAACCTGGTGTGTAATCATGTATGTTTCAGTCCAATTTACAATTAATGACATATGGATATATTTTTTACAGCCATTACGCAGATGTCGATCCTGAAAACCAGAACTTTTTACTTGAATCGAATTTGGGGAAGAAGAAGTATGAAACAGACTTTGTAAGTTGAAAATAATAATTTGTGTGTCTGTGGCTTTATGGAGTAAAAGAATAGTTTTACTTTTAGATTTCAAATCTGACTTGCCCAAAGCTGGTTTTCTCCATTTAATTATTGTTATATGTTTGGTTATCGTTTTCCCTCTATGTAGCATCCAGGTACTACTTCCTTTGGAATGTCAGTATTTAATCTGAGCAATGCGATTGTGGGCAGTGGAATCCTTGGGCTTTCTTATGCCATGGCTAATACTGGAATTGCTCTTTTTATGTAAGTATGTGTAAGTAGTGAGTCTGCCATGCAGGGCAGTTAATATGATGATAAAACATATTTTGGCTCCAGGAACTGAATTTACAGTTGAAATAGTTGACTTAAAAATCATTTGCTTAAAAATAAAAGTACAAGAAATCCTGAAATTTCTTTATTCTACTACATGCCGCATAATATCAAGAAAGCCAATTAGATAGAAAAAATAGGGTAACACTTAAAACTGACAAATTAAGCCAGAAATCTCTGAAGTCAATGGGAACAGTGAAAACAAAGTTGTAACAGATGGTGGATATTTAAAAAGAACTATTGATTAATCCAAGATACCTATAAATTTTATTCTGACAAAATCAGAAGCTAAAAATGTCAATAAGCATAGTGCCTCCAAGTCAGTTTGGTAAATTGACAAAGTCTCTCCAAGGACCTGTGACCCTTACATACATAAGAAAAAGAAAATTCTTATGAATATATAGGGTGTGGTGGTATTTACCTATCCTGGAACATGCTTAAGTGAGTCATAATTTTCTAGATACTGAAAAGCAATCCATATGGGCTTTTTTTTAATGTTTGGTTTTTTTCCACATTTGTATGATTACTGTGTGCTGTGGCAAAAAAAAAAAAAATATTTTAATAAATACCTAAAACCCACTAATTGCACAGTTAGAATTAGTTATTCCTGTGCTTTCCAGCATAAATACCTGAATAGGATTTTGGAGAAGAAGCCTTTATAGAACAGTGGTTCTTAACATTATGGGGTCAATAACCCTTGGAAAATATGATGGAAAAATATGTCTTATGACCTTATTTTCAGGAAAAATGCACAAAACAAAAATATGTGCAGATTTGTGCATGTATTTTTCAATGATGTTTGTGTTATAGCCATTCAGTTTAAGCACCTGTGGACTCCTAGCTAGGGCAATATCTACGTAGGATCGTGTAACTTAATACCTTCATTGCGCAGATGAAGAAACCACACGTACATAGCATGGAATTGTCCCTTTGTGACAGATGTGTTTTAGTTAGCTGACTGGTGCCTTCTACTCAAGTTATTTTTCTCCAGCACGATAGAATGTTCATGAAAAGAAAAGCAGAGCTTTGCAAAGCTCTGCTTTTGTGAAATTCCACACTGAGGTTAAGCCTGGCTTTGAGTAGTAGAAGCTAGGATTCAGTTTGGCTTGTTTCATTAGAATGAGGCTTTTTGAGACCTCTTACTAAGGTGAAGAACCAGGGATTTACATAGAAAGAATCCTAGAATTCCAAAGTTTTTAGTGGGGAACTTGAATGGCATCACTGTTGAATGTTTGAAACCCTCCCTAGTTCTTAGTATAAAAACTGGAGGCAGTTTTAATTAAAATACAACCAATGTGGTTATAATACAGAATTCAAATGAGATAAAATGGTACCTCTTGTTTCATAAGTGAAAGCAAAATTCTGATGTTACCCTTGTACTCTTGGAATTATTTATACTTTAGTAGTTGCTTATGTTTTTTTGATTAACTGTTTTAATAAATGACTGAACAATATCAATATTGCTAAAATGAGTTTTTATTCATCAGTATTTTCGTTGTATTTAGAGGTACAGAGGTAAATGGGCCGCAAGCCACGTGGCTGCCACAGTCCACTTCACTCCGTAGCTAACCTTTTTAAGTAGATTCAATCTTGAGATTAAAAGTGACCTGAAAGGTTATAAAGTCCATTTATCCCTTGTCATTTCAGTGTAAGACATGGGAGTACTTAATTTGGTTTAATTGTTTTTGATTACACCAACAACTTTTTTTCCAATTAGAGGGAAGGCTGATACATCACCTCAACCTAGACCCCATAAAACTTCTGGCATTAGAATGATAGCTTAATGTCACTTACTCTATTTAACTAATAGACATCAGTTTCTTGGCCAACAACTTTCTTGGTGCTAATTTGCCCATACAGAATCAAAGTACATGTGACTGTCTTCCTTTGCGGGATTTTCTGTGAATTTCCCTGGTTCTTTGTTCCAGGGAATAAAAGTACTATCTCTCTTGGCTATCTTGGGTAGAAGGAAAGTGAAGCTGGAAGAAAGGGAGGGTATGACAGAGAGAACCCCTACCCTAAAGGAAAACTAGATGACTTTAGGTTCCCTTTAGTTCCTTTCTGTTATTCTAATTTTGTTTTTTCCTGCTCAATCCAAGAGAAGGGGTTAAGGGAGGAGACAGACAGTTGTGCTAATAGCCTACTTGTTCTAGCACAGGCATTGTTTAACTTGTGACAATGCTGGGCCTGTATTCCTCACCACGGGGCGCGATGTAGTATATCATCACAGTGGTTAGTTCTCTGATTTGTGCCTACTTATTAGTAAAGCTTGTAGTGCCTGACACTTAAAATGTTAGTATCGTTTCCCCCTTTCCATTGCTCTCCTTATCTGTACAGTCCATGTGGTCTCAAGACCTTTCCTGAGCCTATCTGAGTCGAATTTCATAAGAACCTTGTGGGCTGCGTTTAGTGGCGGGTATTACCGACATTTT
This sequence comes from Avahi laniger, assembly GCA_963575035.1. Taxonomy (NCBI): domain Eukaryota; kingdom Metazoa; phylum Chordata; class Mammalia; order Primates; family Indriidae; genus Avahi; species Avahi laniger. The sequence continues at coordinate 10,573 of CAUYSK010026363.1, forward strand.
ACAGATAATGGAAACTATTAAAATGCAGAGAAGTGACAAGCATACAACTAATTCTGTTGCCACCATCAAAATACAAGTCTTATAACTCCACCACTAAGTTGCTGGGCTTCCTAGCGTCTCACACTATGTTTGGCTCAGTGGGTATGTCCTTGCTCCTAACACTATAGAATTATCACCTGAGACGATGCAAGTTTTTAGTGCCAGGTGAGAAACAGTGTTGACACTCCAGCTAGCAGGAGAGAAAATGATAGTTCTTGGGGGCATTTTGGCATAAATAGATCAAGTTCATATATAATGTTATTTAAACAGCCAAAAAGCGTTGTCTTTGAGTAGAGCTGTGCTGGTTTATAACCCTGAGCCTTTTTCCTTCTCTCATCAGAATTCTCTTGACATTTGTGTCGATATTGTCCCTGTATTCTGTTCATCTCCTTTTGAAGACTGCCAATGAAGGAGGTATGTTAACATTCTTGATTTTTCTAAAACATTTTATACCTATTATGATTTTCTATCTTTTATAAAATATTTGCTCCATGCTCCTGTGTTCTTCAATCGTAGGGTCTTTGTTATATGAACAATTGGGACATAAGGCATTTGGATTGGTTGGAAAGCTTGCAGCCTCTGGATCAATTACAATGCAGAACATCGGAGGTAAGAATTTTTTTAAAAGACAATTTGGGTAGGCTTATTGCTCATTTTGTAGCACAGAGTGGTGGCACATGAGTTTTAGTGTCACATTGCCACATTTTGCACTTGTAATGGTATAATTTTGTTTTCCTCCAGCTATGTCAAGCTACCTCTTCATAGTGAAATATGAGTTACCTTTGGTGATCAAGGCGTTAATGAACATTGAAGATACAACTGGGTAGGTGCTAAGTAAGGTTACTCATAAGAAACAATTATAGTATAAGTTAGCTAGCTACATTTTATCAAAATTGGATACAAAACGATTACCAGTAAATTATCCATAATTTTTGACTGTTGAAACTGACCAAGAAGTGCCCCATAAACTGATTTGAACTTACGAGAATGAAAGACCAAAAGGTAGCAGCTAGCCCCTATGACTCTGGATATCTCATTTCTAACCTGTGTGTGAAAACAGGTTTTCTAGAACTTGCTTTTTCTGTTTATATTCACACTTAAGAAGAAATTATAACTATTTGATGTATAACTGACCTAAGTTACAACTGAATCTTTGAACTACATTAAAAATTAATCCCTGTCCGACTTTTGTAAGTTTAATGCAGAATATAGGTTGAGCATCCTTAATCCAAAATGCTTCAAAATCTGAACTCTTTTTGAGTGCCAACATGGTACCACAAGTGGAAAATTACACACTTGACCTCATGTGACAGGTGCACAAAATTATTAAAAATATTGTATAAAATTACCTTCAAGCTATGTGTTTAAGGCATATATAAAACAAATGAATTTTGTGTTTAGACTTAGGTCCCGCCCCCAAGATATCTTTTTATCTATATGTAAATATTCTAAAATCTGAAACACTTCTGGTCCCAAGCATTTTGGGTGAGAGATACTCAACCTGTGCCAAAAAATGTATGGCCATGTTGTAGAAACCTTATTCTTCTAGCACAATTATTCATCCCAGTGGACTAATAGATTCTATCTAAAGCAAACAGGAGGGAGAAGGATAATTTACTTCCCAACTTGCACGCAGTTCATTACCTCAAAATAGAGAATGTGGTTATCTCTGGCATGGCTTTAGAAGTTTAATTTAATAAGCTGATCTTTAAGTATTTGTTTTCTGTGGACTCTTGGTTGCTGAAGTGAATAGAATATAAGTTGCAGGGCAGTTAGTTAAGATTTGAAAATAATTTAAAAGAGGGTCTAATTCATGATTGTCTAAAAAGGAAAAGGCAGTGCTAGAACTCTCAGGAAACATACATAATATTTTCTATTAAGTTCAAAAGGGATCTTTTGACTATTTTTGGAGTAAAGGTGGTTCAAAGTGTCACAACATACTCTGGAAACCTGGAATAAGTTCTGGTTTAGGGGATTGAGTTTTGTATTTTTTGCCTATACATTTTATCTAAGGATGAAAAAAATTTCCTTGTTGAAATGTTTAGTAAATACATTTGCTAACAAATGTCTGGGGAAAAAACCTTGTTTTAAAATTTTCTTGTTTCCAGGATCAGAAATTGCATGCTAAAGCTATAACAGAGTTGGTGTACAATTTTTCTAAAAGTACTTAAAGATAAGATTACTGGCTTTACAAAGCAGCTTTGTTCTCTATGTCAGTATCAACCCTTTAAGAAGCATTTTGTGTTATGAATCAGCTGGCAGCCTTCCCAGAGCAAACAGTGGGACAAAAGTTACACTGTTTCATATCACATTTCTAACCTGAGTGAATATTCATCTAGCACATAAAGTTCAAAAGTTATTCCTGTCTTCAACAAGGGATACTTTTTCCAAATGTCTTTTTTTGGTTTGTTTTCATGTTTCTATAAAATGAGTCCTGTTAGAACATGCATATATTATAATGAGGATATTTGTGACTGGTTTTGACGGTGTTTCTCTTTTCTTTAATTCAGATTGTGGTATCTGAATGGTGACTATTTGGTCCTGTTGGTGTCACTGGTGCTCATTCTTCCTTTGTCAATGCTGAGAAATTTAGGTGAGCAAACCCATCTCTAAAGAGAATTGAAATGAGCCTTTCACCAGCTAGTTGGTTTTCTCTTAATGAAAATTAATGAGAGATAAAAAGCCCTAAAAACATAGCTTTACGAGTTGCAGTTTGCAAGACCCTATAGTTCTTTCAAAATCCTAGCAGGATTGCTACCAAGGAGCCAAAATATTTCATTGGCATAGTATCTTGTGCTTTGTAAGTAATAGTACAAATGATGGTTCTTATTATTTTGGTTATAAGTATATTTAAATCATTTCATGTCTTAATGTTTAAGAATTAGAAATTTAATAGTGTACCCACACTTTAGTGCCTAACCTCTTCCCAGCAGAATCGAGTGAGTTATCCAGTGGAGAAATATATTTGCCCTAAATCCATTTTATTAAACTAATACCGATATTTACCCCCTTTTAGGATATTTGGGATATACCAGTGGCCTTTCGTTATTGTGTATGATGTTCTTTCTGATTGTGGTAGGTATTTTTTTTTTTTTAAAGAAAATGGTTTTTTTGAGCCCTGTCATGTTATTCAGTTTTAACAATCGCAAAATGATATATTTTTAGGTGATTTGCAAGAAATTTCAGATTCCTTGTCCTGTGGAAGCTGCTTTGATAATTAATGAAACAATAAACAACACCTTAACACAGCCAACATCTTTTGCATCTGATTTGGCATTTAACATGACTGAAGATGATTCTTGCAGACCACGCTATTTTATTTTCAACTCACAGGTAACTAAATATAATGTTTGTTTTCTCAAAGGAAGATTTTAGGGAAGAAAAGAAGGCAGCCATTCACTGGAAGTTTTAAAATAACTCTCAAGGGTAAAGGGAGGAGGGATAAGAGGTGCTTTTTAGAAAGCATGTAATTAGTGAATTTTTAAAGACTGTGAAAAAGTTTTGGTTCTATCTTAAAATAGATTGAGAAATGAAGTAATCGTATAGTATTAATAATCGACACATTCAGAAGTTAGGGTATTGATTATACTTAAACAGATTTGAAAAATGGAAGCTATTTCAGACTTTGATTCTACAATTCTATATAGAATATAAGCTGTAGAACTGTGACAGCACATGAATTTGTTATATCAGGATATTAAATAGATCCCCACTTTTTCCAGACTGTCTATGCTGTGCCGATTCTGACCTTTTCATTTGTCTGTCATCCTGCTATTCTTCCCATCTATGAAGAGCTGAAGGGGTGAGTACTTTATCTATTTTTATATAGATTTGTTGGGGAAATATTAGGGTACTGCTGTAACTATTGCTAAATTACATATTTGAATTTTCTTTTGAATTTACATAGCCGCAGCCGTCGAAGAATGATGAATGTGTCCAAGATTTCATTTTTTGCTATGTATCTCATGTACCTGCTTGCTGCCCTCTTTGGATACCTGACATTTTATGGTAAATAATGCCTAGTTCCTCCCCCTCCAAAAGAAAAACCTACTTTTCTATATAGAGTTCTATTACTTTAAAAATTCGGTCTGTTTTGATATTGTGATGAGAAATGGAATTTAAAGGTTAGAATCCCCTGCATTATATTTGATCAGTAACTTCTAGTATCCGGGTTCGAAAACATACCATCAGTCATCTGATGGCATGTGCATGTGATGTTCTTGCTTCTAAATTCATCTCGCCTGTCCGCTCTCATCGCTCCCACACTGTGTTACACACACAGACTGTCAGCCAAACTCTGAGATTTAGCCGTTTAGCTCCTGTTGTTTTTAATGGGAGTCATGTGGCTAAATCTCTATGTGGTATTTAGAAAAATTTTCCTTCAATGTTATTTTAATTGCATTAACCATAACTCCAAACTAATCTTATTAGCCTCTTAGTTTGTAATCATTTTGTGAGTAGCTAATAACTGTGGTGCAAATTTCACTGAAAAATTTCTACTTGATGGCCAGAGAAAACTGCAGATTTAAAGCTTTTTTGGTCTTTCCTCTTAGAACATGTTGAGTCAGAATTGCTTCATACCTACTCTGCTGTCGTGGGAATGGATATTCTTCTTCTCATTGTCCGTTTGGCTGTGTTAGTGGCTGTCACTCTGACAGTACCAGTAGTTATTTTCCCGGTAAGTAGTCACTTGCCCTGCTTTCAGTAGCAATGAGTTTTTAAATGTGAAGATTTGTGAGACTTTCATCATCTGGGAAAAGGGAAATAAATACCAGTAGAGCAAAACCAAGTTGGTAATGGTTTTGAAGGGGCTTTTAAAAAATAAATTGTTTATTTTCAAAACATCCTGGGGCATTTTTCTATAATTGAAGATACACAATGATCTTTGTGTTCTGATGTTCAGAAAATAGTAGCAGAGGATTTTACTTTAGAAATAGTTGCTGTTTTAGATCTAGTCCCTGTTACTTGGGCCTTCTTTTCATTAATTAAAGCTGGATTTTAAAAATTTACCATTTTATTTTTGTGCAGATCCGGAGTTCCATAACTCACTTGTTGTGTGCCTCAAAAGATTTCAGTTGGTGGCGTCATAGTCTCATTACAGTGGCTATCTTGGCATTTACCAATATGCTTGTCATCTTTGTCCCAACTATTAGGGATATCTTTGGTTTCATTGGTAAGTTTTAGAAAGTATCAAAGTTGGTTCAAATACCAAGGATTTTAAGGTTTGAAAAATTAATGACAAGTGATTCATTGAATTCTCAAGAAATGGTAAATGTTCTTTTCCAGGTGCATCTGCAGCTGCTATGTTGATTTTTATTCTTCCATCTGCCTTCTATATCAAGTTAGTGAAGAAAGAACCTATGAACTCTGTACAGAAGATTGGGGTGAGTGAAAGATTATGAGTAGTAATATCAAAAATTCTCCTGATTTTAATTTTAGCTTCTTAGCCATCACTCGATGCAGTTTCGTTGCTAAGTTCCTAGTAAACATACTTCACGAATGGAACATTGGGGTGAGGAGGTGAAGGATAGTTTGTCATCTAAATAAAGACTCAAGTTAATTGCAAGGAAGTTATAAGATACTTTGGAGATAGGAATATAGATGGTGAGCAGGGTAAGATGCTGACCCAGCTTTCAACATTTATTCAGCCAGTGTTTCTTGGACTGCCTGCTGTGCGACAGGCACTCAAATGGGTATCGAGTGTATAAAAGAAAAAGATGGCCTATTTAGTTGAGTGAGACTGTCTTCAAAGTAAAACTATGGAGGGCCTTCACTCCATAGTGTTCACTGTTAAGTGCTTACTCTAAAGTATAGTAACAGCTAACTACAAAGAGTATGATGTGCTAACCACAAACGATGTGATTCTGGTACCAAAATCCTGGTTGGTGATATTTAGGAAAAAGACTGCTTTTCAGTCATTATTTTCCACTACCATTCTGGTCCAGTTAAAGTCCTAGAATTGTTTATAAACCAATAACTGTCATCTTGGTTTACTCAAAATTACATAGTGGCAGTAATTGAAGGGTAGGATTAGGAGTAAACTTAGTGTCTCTTAGAAAGAGTTCTGGCTTTGACTCGGGCTGCATTTTAGGATGACTTGGGTTTGATTATGCAACTTAATTTTTGCTGTAAAAATTTGGGAAAAAAAGTCCAGCTCTATATGAAGTACTTTATTCAGCAAGAAAATTTCCTTTTCATTTGAGACAAAGGAATGAATGAAAGGGTGTGAAAGTTCAGAAGGCTTCAAAGGTACAGTTACTTTGCACCGTAGCTAACTTGATTGCTTAAAACAGTTTATATTTTTAGCAAGGTGTGATTTTAGTTCTGTAGAATGTTACGTAATAGAGGTAACTTCAGTAATTATGAGCCATTTCAAAAAGTAGAAAGAGGGATGTTCAGCATGTATGTTGTGTTGCTTGCTGACAGGTTTTCTCTATGTGTTCATTGCAGGCTCTGTTCTTCCTGTTGAGTGGCGTAGTGGTGATGATCGGAAGCATGACCTTGATTGTTTTGGATTGGGTACACAATGCCCCCGGAGGTGGCCATTAACCTGTACCCCTCACTCGGTTCCTCTGATGCCAGTGTTGAGTCAACTCAACTGCTACGAAATTTCACCTAATGTTTTCAGTTTCACTTCCTTCTGAAGTGCAGCTTGCTCGCTGGTTCTTCTGAGTGCAGAATAAGTGAACTCTTTTTTTTTTAATTTTTTTTTTAAGAAACTTATATCTGTATGCTAGAAATGGATATGAACAACAAAACCACGAGTCTCGGGTTAAGGGAAGTGACAATTTTATTCCATTCCAGAGAATGGACGAACTCTTAACTTTTATGAAGCCACATGTTTGGCTGTGTCATTGTTTAACTTGGATATTTTATGATTTTACTTGAATGTGCCTAATGGAACCATTCGATGTGAAAAACAATTCTCTTAATTTACAGCAAAGTATTGAAATAACCATTGAGAAAAACACTATTATTTTTTGTACCAAAAATACTTAAAGACCTCAGAAGCACTATTTTACTTTTAAGAAATTGCTTTTTTTGAACTTTATCCAGAAACAGTTGTCAGTAAGTTCCGTAAAACAATTTCATTGGTATTTAAAAGTGAATATTAGTATTATGAAATGATTTGCCTTTTTGTAGGCATAATAAGCCAAATACTTTTTTACCCAAAATAATTTTTAGAGAAAACGATGTAATGAAAAATTGTACCATGAATTAGGAGCATAGTTTTTTCATTTAAACTTCACCATTACTTAAAGGGTAATTGATTGTTGCTATACCAAATCAGATGAACTTTGTTCATCACTTTTCTTCTCTGTCCCCAAATAATTTGGTTCATGCAGACTGAAATGTTTATGTCTTTAACTTACTAGAATGGAAGCTAATGCAGATATTTCTGTGGGAAATAAAGTAACTAATTTTGAGGTACCAAATAGTGCAATTGGGTAAAACAGGGTTTATTCAGTTGCATCTGTCTCCAGGGTTGTATTGACAACTTGGGATCTTTTTTTGGGCCAGCCCTTTTTGAACATTGCTTCCAGCAGTGGAAAATGGGCATTTGATGGCAATAGGCCAAAACTATTCAGAGAGTACAACTTTTCAAAATGCTCATCTACTGGAAGTGTGAATTACTTGACAGTGTATGGCTTAGTTGTGTTCATGTGTGTCTACAGTAGAGGTCTAATCCACAAGTTACACCGATGTTTGGTATGATATAAATTCTCTTTGTATAGGCCACTGGGTTTCTCATGCAGGAAGTTTTTAAAAAACTCACTTGCACTGGATTGTCATCTCATTCTTGTACAACGTAGAATTACTTGTTTACATCCAACAAATGGTTAGCTTGGGAAAACAGTGCAACCTGAGTATAAGTAGTTGTTTTGGTTCAACTGCATGTCAACCCTTCCATTTCAATCCCAGTTAGAAGTGAAAACATTACTTTGAAACTTGGCTTTAAGAGCACATTTATCGTACGTTACAGTGTATGGTGAATATATTATTAAATAATGTGGTACTTTGCTCATCAGGCATAATGTCTAAGATCTAATATACATAATTCCATTAAGTGGTTGAGGGGAAGCAAATAATGGAATCATCAATTGGTCTTCTGGCTCTAAGGTTTTCTCTAAAACTAAACAGTTTTAGTTTTGGGTAAGGGCTGGATATGTGGCAGACATGGTTTTTGTTACACATTCTTGTATTATATGTGACTAAATTTACAGACAAGATACATACATAATTAAAGACCCTATAGAACTGGAAGACGTCTTGTAGTGCTGCATTGAGTAAAACCAATGGTCCATTTTTGTTTGTTTCTACGAAGATGAAATGGTTGGGGACCATCTAGAAATAGGCAGTGAGAAGACAGATTCTACAGCACTGCTTTCATTTAATTGGGCTTTGAGCACTCCATTTGAATCCAGAACCTCACCTCTAGTTCAGACCAAGAATTGGCATGCACTTCTGCTTGAGTTCCTGGAAAGAGTTGCTGACTTTGTACCGAAGACCTGCCAGGGAATACCAAGTAAAGACTTGTTTTCCAGACTTTTTTTGGTATGGGAGGAAGAAAACGCTTTGGCAGCCGGGAAGGAATGGAAAAAAAGAAAGACTCCTCTTCTCACAGCAAGTCAATGTGGGGAAGCTCCTCCAATCCTCGGGTGTTTGAGGTTCAGAATCAACTGCCTAGGGGTAAATTCCAGTGCATCATTTTCTTGGAGCTGCCTTGTCTGCCTTGAGGTTCCTGAACAGTGAATTCCCATTAATGAGCAGTCTTCAGTATTAAAACCACTGTCTTGTCGCCTCATTTTGCATTACTGTCTTCCGTGGATGTTTCAGTTGTAACTGTAATGTTATTTATAGAACAGCATTAATCCATTAAAGCTAACCTATTTTTCAATATTTATGATAATCTATGTACATATATTGTCTGTCTATATGTATTTGTAAATAGATTGTATATAATGTCAGGTTTGGGTCTTGGGTTTAAGTGTATATATTCCTGTAAGTTTCTTAACTGCATTTTGATGAATTCACATTATGTATCTATAAGAATTGTCTCAAAAGTACCTACCTGTACAGAGAATTGGATATTAAAAAAATTGACCAATTATGTGTACAAACACTAA
>CAUYSK010026365.1:0-11392 GCA_963575035.1 Avahi laniger
AAATTAATGTATCACAGATATAGCAAAAAGGCATATCTAAAGGCTACATAGAATATTAAAATGTTCTTACCTTTAAAAATGGAAATATCTTTTTCCTTTAATGTTTTTACATAAAAAAATGAAAAAGTGGCACAAAAATGGAGATTAAAAACAAAATAAAACTTTAATAAATATTTTTGTCTTATTGTGTACTTCTGGCAGATTCTAAAGAACTATACATTTAAGAAGTAAAAGATGTTTGAAGTATAAGCTTTAGTGTTTTTATATTTATTACTTGACACATTTGTATATAGAAAGAAATAGAAATAGAATCTTCACATATCATTTACTCATAGAAAACAGGAGAAAGCTATCCATTTGATTGGCAATGAAAGTTCTCTCCTCTTCCAGCTTAACTGCATTTATATTTTATTTAACTAGACATTGCCTAATCCTTCTTAACTTTATTTACTATCAAAAGCAAGTACCATTTCCAAATCTCAAATTTGGCTTGTGGCATCAAATTGCTCTCATAGAGTACTGTATTACCAAAAAATAAACTTCCGTAAGACCATTATGCCAGTCTGGGTGAAATTTAAAATGTACTATCTAAAGCGAAAATGTGGATGATTATAGGTAAATTTATATATGGGCATAGTATGTAGCTCAAGAGAAGTATGTAAAACTCCTAAATATTGTGCAAGCATCTAATGAAGACATGGGAATGTATTTTAAGGATAGGCTTTGTGTGCCATACAGTCTCAGTCAGAACCACTTCAGTTTGCCGTTGTAACACAAGAGCAGCCTGAGACCCGTTGTGTAAACAAATGGACATGGCTGTGTTCCACTGAAACAGTCTGTGGGCCAACTTTGATCTGCAGATTGTAGTTGCTGACACTTGATATATTCTGTCTAATAGAGTATTGGATCTGTGAGAACAGGTACACCACCGTAATATTACACTGTGACTCTAGTACCTAGAAAATATTAAATAATCTTTGATTTAAGAAATCTGTACTACACTCTTTAGGGTTTTGTGGGCTTTAGGATTTTGTGGGAATATAACCAATCCATAAGCTAAAGACTGCCAGTACTATATTCTAAATAATAATGCAAAGGAGCATCTGCTAAATGACTGCTCTTAGGTAAGGAAAGAATTCCTCCTCTTGAAATTTATAATGTGAAAACAACATGGCAAATAAAAACATATAGGTAATTGTTGGACCAACACTAGGATTCAAAGTTCTCTTGAATACTACCCAGGCCTTTTTAACTATTACATTTTTTGTCTGCTTAAGTATTTTTTAGTTAGATTTTTAAAAAAAAAAATTTATATTTTTATTTTTCAGAATATTACGGGGGTACAAATGTTTTGGTTATGTGTATTGCTTTTGCACAGTTTGAGTCAATGTCATAAGTGTGCCCATCATCCAAATAGTGTGCATTGTACTGTAGTTAGATTTTTAAGCTGCTTCCACAAAGACTATTTTGTAGCCTTGTTTTTCAATTGAAGACAACAGCATTCTAAAAAGAGTCCTCAAAACAATAACTTTAACAGTTAATGAAATTGTTTCATGGACCTTTACGATCAACATTACTCGTGTTTTACAGTAAACCTATGATGGACTTGTTGATATTCCTCTGTGCACAATATCACTTAAATCCATCAAGTTACACAATTGATCTGCTGTCAGCTGAAAAGAACCACATTAAATTTAAGCCAAATACACCAATAGGAATGTTGGAAGTAGAGAAGGTAATTTTAAAGCCAAAAATTTTGGATAAGAAAAAACCTACACCTATAATACCAGAGGTAAGAATTCCATTATAGATTTTGATGTCTTGTGACTAAAACATTAAACTAATTTGTCAGTCATTAGTGGTAGCTCATTATAAATGAAATAAAAATAGACTTTTCTCTTCAAATTTGTTGTGAACGTGGTTATCATGTTTTCCTAGGCCACTTTGTTTAAGATTCAGTTGGTTATTGATCCTTGGATTAACTAGAATTTGGGGAATACTTTAGATTTTAAGTGTTCCAAAGTGACTAATATGACTGTATAAGAATCTGACAATTATGATTTGTATTTTAAGCTACTTTTTAAAAAAGTATTTTATGTTTAAAGGACAATTTTAGCATCTTAATGAAAATTTATCTAAGAATTTATTAAAATAATTTTTTGGCTTTTCTATACTTGATAAGCAGCAGTTGTAACTTATATCTAAGTTGCTAATTTTTGCTACACAATAATTGTTTTCTTTAATGTATGAATTTTAGACTATAATTTTTAACCACAGTGATTCTAATATCATCAGTTCTTATCTATAAAATTGTTCTGTTGCTATAAGTAATGGGATAAATGTTTATTGGTTTCAAGAAATACTCTTCATTATGAGTATCAACCATTTTCCACTGCATAAAATATATAAAAGTTTGTATATTAAAATGATAGTTCATTTACATATTAATTGAATACATATAGTCTTGTATTTTCTTCATATTGTTATGAAGCTTTTTATAAAATCGACAAGTTTTTTAATGATATTAAAACATTTGCTTTCTATACTATGCAATTGAATATGAAGTATTAAATAGGATATTGGGCTTTCTGTCTAGGTATGTATTTATCTATGACATATCCATATTATTTATCTAGATGGAAGCAATTATGCGGTAGGATAGGATTATGCATGGGGTTTTAGTTTTATGAATAAATGTCTTTGAAGTTCTGCAAACCGTACATTTCACTTAGAATGGTCACATGTTGCTAAGTTCCATATATATATATATAGAATTTAATTCAATTACATCAAAATAATGAGATGTTTAAAATCTTTCCAATAATTTTGAATTATTAGCATTAGATATCTAAATAAGGGAGATTTTAGTATCTCCTAAAATATTAAAATTAGCCAAAGTAGTAATAATAACAAAAGCTAATCACAATAGCTAATGTTTATTTATTGATAATTGACTATGTGCCAGACATTGTGCTAAGGTCTTTGTATGGGTTGCCTCATTTATCATGTTTCCAACAGAGAGAAATGTCTGTGATTTAACCAAAATACCCCTTTTTCACTGAGACAAAAGACAAATCATTTGAAAGATAAATATTCCTCAAATAAAGGATAGGATAAAATGTGTATAATTTTGTATTATTATGTATATTTGCTAATTTTAATGTAAGTATTTTAAAGAACAAAGTAAAAATGTCAGTAGTACTAGATAGGCTATTTTCTTTCTTTTTAGGTATAAATCTATTTACTATTTTACTATACAGGGGTTGTGACTTTAATCCAGACTTAAACAAGCTAATGATTATTTCTAAGATTTTGCTTTGGATTTAGAAAATAATGTTAATCAAAAAGGAAATTTTATATCAAAACAGATAAGTACTGTTTTTGAATATGTAACTATAGATTATCTCATTCTAGACACTACTGTATAAAGTTTGTTTCCATAAATAATGATGTAACTACAGCTTTATTCTATGTTTCAGAAAACCGTGAGAGTAGTGATCAATTTTAAGAAAACACAGAAGACCATAGTGAGAGTTAGTCCGCATGCATCACTTCAAGAACTTATGCCTATTATATGTAGCAAATGTGAGTTTGATCCATTACATACACTGTTGTTAAAAGATTGTCAATCTCAGGAGCCCCTGGACTTGACAAAATCTCTTAATGACCTGGGACTAAGAGAATTATATGCCATGGATGTCAGCAGAGGTAAATAAGGCTTTTGTTTTATTCATTTAACAGGTTGTATATATGTGTGTATGTGTATGCATCATGTTTGTATGTAGGTGTTCTCAAGTTCATAATGGCAAGTTAATGGATCCTATAGATTTAATTTCATGGCATCAGGAATAAGAAGAGAAAAATAAATGTAAATATAAAATATATAAAATTTTATATAAAATTTAACTTGATTTCCATTATTGAAATTGGAATGAAAAACTTCTTTTCAGCTGTCATCCACATTGTATATTTTTCTATCTGCTTATGAATTTTTTTTGCTAGAATTTAACTCAATTCTTTGTGGATTTGAGACTTACACAGAAAATAAAAATTTACATGTAAATTCATTGTTCTAATCAAGTGTGAGCTACTATAGACTCAGTATGATTTTATGTGAGTCTTAATTATTCAAATTTGGGAATTTCTTGCCAATTTTTTTTCTAAGGTAAGCATTCAAAATAAGCTGGCTTATAAAATGAATCAATTTAATTCCAAAAATTTTGAAATAACTTCCAGGTTTAATCTATCGAAGTTACGTAATGTATTAGAATTTGGAGATCATATATATGTTAATATGTATGATGTCTAATAGACAAATGCAGACTTATATTTATTCACCATAAATCTAGGAGAAATAAAAGTTTAGTGAAGGAGGCAATTATTTACAAACTCTATGCATAGAGAACTTCAAACTTTATCCTGAGGTCATGGCTTTATGTAATCTATAGACTACTTTTTCAACTCAGGTTTTATACTTAAATAAATATCATCTTTACAGTCAATTTACCCTGTTTTATACCCCCTCCTTCTGTAGCCACTTCTGTTACTGCCTTCAATAAGTCAACTTTACAAGGTAAGACATATGAATCAGTAGAAACAAATTATAACATGAAATTGGGTAAATTGAAAATAAGCTTCTAATTTTACCTGTTTTCTTAACATTACTAACTGTACATTCTATAAAAGATTTTAACTTAAAAAATCTTTGGTTTTTATTTCCTAAAAAAAATAAGTATAGGTTCCCCTCTGTTGATTTCTGAATTTAATTACAATAATTTCATTTCAATAAATGTTTAAAAATGATATCATTCTAATGGTGTGAGAAAACATATTCCTTACTCTCACACAAGAAAAAATGATTTTGCTAGGATCTTTGTTGGGTACAAATACTAATAGTTTGATGGTACCATGGAAGAATCTTTGGTTATTTCCACTGAACATAATTCTGAAAAATAATGATAATATATTCATCATAGGAAATTTTGCAGCCATTAAATTGTTAATATTTTATAGTAACATGGAAAATGCTTGTGCTAAAATTAACTTTTAAATGATATGTGTTTAATACAATATGTAAAATATACTTCTACATGAAATTTTTGAAAGGAACTACATAAAAATTTTAATAGTGGTTACCATTGGATGGTAAGGTTATGGTAGGTTACTTTTTTCATATTTCTTTTCTTTATATTATGGAATTTTATAATAGACATGTATTATTTTCATAGAGAAAAACTTTATTAAAATTTTCCCATAATAATAAACTTTGGAAGTCTTTTTTCTCCTATTAAAAAAAGATAGGCTCAGATAATTGATTACTGCAATAATTACCACCATACTAAAAAAAAAAAAAAGAGATTACCTTAAACTGTACACATTACGTGTTATTGAAATTTTCTGTCTTTATCACAGTTTTCCCAAAGCACACTGATCCTCTCAATTCTAAGAATTAAGCCCATGAAAGTAATAGCGTGATTATTTTTTGCTGGTGCCTATCATGAAGACTAGCCTAATCAAAGGCGTTGAAAAGTCTTATGATCTTGAAATGTATACTGCCTAACAATGAGAAGATAGACATTTTGAAATTCTGACACTATGTTAGTTATCAAGCTAATTTAACAAGCTGATAGAGGAAATAGCTTTATCTGTCTGGATCTCAACCTTCCACTTCTATAACAATAATAATAATTGGAAAAAGTGGTCTCTGTGGTTCTTTACAGCATCAATATTTTGTTACTTTACTTGGCTCTTGCTCTTAACTTTGCTGTTCTCTGCATATATAACCCTAAGAAAATTTCATAATCTTTTAGGCTTCATTTTGAGGGTATCAAATGTATAGATTTCTAATATTTCTTCTAGCCATAGAAGTATACGGTTTATTAGGGTGTTAAATGTCGTGGCAGAACCTTAAGAGATTGGAAAAGAAAAGTTAAGAAAGCTCCCTTACAGTGTCAGGATCTACAAGGTCAATCCAAATACTGTAAATGCTCTTGCCTCCTTATTTTGTCTGATATTATCAGAAGGCTTAGAACTTTGCATGCAAGCACTCTTAGCCCCTCTTCTAGAAACAGGAAACCACAGTCATTGAGTTGCTTTTCTAAGTAAGCTCAAGCCTTCACTTGTCTTAGTGTTTAACTCTGACTTGCTGTGATCCCTGACATAGAGCTTTACGTGAAGACTTATAGGATAACTAGTATGAAGGATGAACAGGTGCCTGGAAATCGCTTTACCCAAAATAACTATATGAAACATTCTGGTTATTATTGTATTGTGTGGCCGTGTGAATTTTCCATCTACTGTTGTAACTAAATTTAATTGTATGTCTACATTCAGTAAGTGGTGAATTCTATCTTAAAATGAAAAAATGGCATTTCTAGAAAAAAAGTAACAGATATTATAAATCATTTTTAAATGGATACTAGTTTTAGTTCTGCCATTTAATACCTGTCTTTGTGCAAGTTATTCAAACTCTCTGGTCACTTAGTTTCTCAGATGTGTAATGGTGTGATACCACTGCTTTCATTTCTTACATCTGGCGGGGTCAATGCTAACACCCTCCAATGAGAAAAAAGGACTCAGAGTGATAACTTATGATATACATCCCTCACAGGGTTGTTCTAAGAAATAAACTGGGCATGTGAAAAAATGTTTAACTGTAAAGCGTTATCCACATGTTCATTGATATTAGTTGTTAGCATTGTCAAGCTCATTGTGCAGAACGCATGCTGCTTGTTTAATATTTGAATCATCAGATTTAAAAGTTTTAATTAGTAAAATACAATTTGCCTTTAATATGTTATTGAGGCATATTGCATTAATATGTTTATTGATGTTAACTGGCTTTGCTTTCCTGGAGTGGCCCCGACTGTGTCGTAATTTATTTCACTTTAATTTTAAACATTTAGTTTAAATAAAGTATCTAAAACTGTACATTTACTGTACAATTCTGCTTTAGCTATATCTCAAAAGTTTTAATACACAGTACTTTGTTTTACATGTCATTGAAATTATATGGATTTATATGTATTTACCATAAAATCCATATGTTTCTTATATAAGAAATTTTGTTTGAATTTTACAGATTCCTACTTCTTGTCATTATAAATTAATTTTTTTTATAATTTGCTATTTCTTAGTTGAAGAAACCAGGTCATTTTTCTTAGAATTTCCCACATTCAAAATTTTGCTGATTACATCCTGTTGTGTCAGTGTTTCTTTGTCCCCTCTATTTCCTATAAATTGATTGTTAAATCTAGAAATTTGATAAAATTTTGGTGAGAAACTTTTGGCAAGAATACTTCATAGGTGGTATTGTGTACTTCCATTAGCAAACATGCGATGACACGGTATGTCTCTGCATCTTAACTGGGAGTTGAGAAATGGTGATAGTCTATCGCAAACATTTCTTTAATTATTAGTTTAGATATTTCTAAAAAAGCAAACTTTCCCATGTCAGCCATTTGACCGTGAAGGTAAAATTCAGTCAGAAAAGGCAGGATATAATTTTGAGTCTTTTCCTTTATCTGTTTTTAAAATAATGGACTAGTTCTCTAGCATTACACAAAGGTTGACAATAAGGATGAATTATTTTTGTCGTATCATTATGAATGCACAGAATTGAGCAAATGTGATATGTTTCAATTAATCAGTTACTCTTATGATGCCAAAATTGTCCTGAATTTTTGCCAGTATAAAAACCATCTCAGATTCCTGAGTCCTTTTAACAGAACCCTGGTAGACTTTGATAGCTAACTTTTTGGTGTGACTAGATATTCCAAGCTCATATTGTACGTTCCTCAATATCAGCAAGGATCAGCTGTTCTCAAACAATCATGGCTCCTTTTAATGGGAAATGGAATTTAGAGACAGTGTGGGCCAGGGTGGCTCCGTGCTACTGAATTTGTCATTGTTTGAAGGCCCTTTTAATTGATACCAAGAAATACCTTTTGGGAAAATTTTAAAGAAATATTATGTATGCAACCTTGAGGTTTGACATTCGACTTTCTACTTAAAGTAGGGTTTCTTAATTTTTGGTCTGTTAACATTTGGGATCAGATGATTCTTTGTTGTTGGGGGGTACCTGGTGTATTGCACCATGTTTAATGTCATCATTACCCTCTACCCAGGAAATGCAGTAGCACATTCTCCCAAGCCCATTCCCAGTTGTGACAACCAAAATTATCCCCAGAAATTATCAAATGTCCTTTAGAGGGCAAAATTGTCCCCAGTTGAGACCCACCAAATTAAAGAAATAACAATTATGAAACATTTAACAACATACTAAGTAATTATAATGACGTGTTTTGGAGAATAAAATATTTCATGATAGTTTAGCTATCAGACAAAATTGTCATCAAAGGGACAAACTGAGAGCAACATCATATCTCATTTAATTTGAAGTGTACTTTCTACTTGTGAAATGTTGGTTATTATGTACAGAACACAGACTCCGACTGACAAAGAATCGAGTATATGTCCTAGCTCTGTCATTTCCTCGTTATTAGCCCTGATCTTAGTCTCTTTAAGCTTCGGTTTCCTCTGCTGTGAAATAGGAGCCATATTTGCTTGTTGCTTTAAGAACTTAATAGGATATAAGGTACTTAGCAGAGTGCCTGGTTCATAGACTATAATTAGGAGCTTTTATCATTAGATAAGTTTTTAAAGGGAAAGTGAGAGAAGAAAATCTTGGACGTAAACATTCAACCCCAGGTATAAAAGTAAGATGCTTTTCTTCTATTTTAGAATCCTGCCAAATATCTTCAAACCTAGACATTATGAAGGAGAAAGAAAATAAAGGGTTTTTCAGCTTTTTTCAACGCAGTAAGAAAAAGCGGGAGCAAGTAAGCATATAACATTTTGTAAGATTCTTCAAATCTTTTCTGTTTAAATTATAAGTGCTTTTTATCTTGAAATTACATGTAGATCTTGCTTTTAATTCTTTATTAGACTGCAAGTGCCCCTGCAACCCCTCTAATAAATAAGCACCGCCCGACTTTTATGAGGTCCAATACCGTTTCTAAACCATACGTTTCGAACACCCTGCCGTCGGATGCACCCAAGAAGAGGCGGGCTCCATTGCCTCCAATGCCAGTGTCTCAGAGTGTGCCCCAGGACTTGGCGCACATCCAGGAAAGGCCAGCTTCTTGTGTAGTGAAATCCATGAGTGTGGACGAAACAGATAAGGTGCGTAGTTTTGTTCTTTTTTTTTTTTGTCATTTAAATTTCATTTCATTTTTAGTTATCATGGCTGCATGATAGTTGTATGTATTTGTGGGGTACCTGTGATGTTCCATTACAGGCATACAATGCGTGATGATCAAGTCAGGGTGATTGGAATATCCATCACCTCAAGCATTTATCACTCCTGTGTGTTAGGAACATTCCAATCCCACTCTTTTAGTTGTTTTAAAAGACACAATGAATTATTGTTAACTATAGACACCCTATTATGCTCCCAGATACTCAGTCTTCTTCATTATCTCTAACTGTATTTTCTGGATGAGGGAGGGGGCCATCTATTTTTCCTCTTAGTCACTTGTCTTTTCCACATAGGCTGTTAAGAAGTAGTTGCCTAGTAACAGTGAATTATTAGTTACAGTTACTAATATTTAAGAAGATGAATAACTGGCTACTAATAAGATTGATACTGGGAATAGGTCCTCTATATACGTACAGTTCCACGATGCAATAAAGAATAAATGTCAATTTTAAATAGTTTTCATATTCAAGCAAATAAATTATTCATAAACCTAGTGTTTTGGTTTACTAAGACCCAACCAGGAGCTCTTGCTTGATGCTTATAGTAGAAAAGAAAATATAGTGCTTATTTTTGAATAATTAAAAAAAAAAACCAACAACACAATCTTTGTGTTGTGTTCATGGGTTTCTAACTACATGTATCTTCTTGACCTGACTATGAGAGTCTCCAGGAGAAATCCTGGTTTCATGTATATTGGTCCATGTGTATTCTATAGTGAGAAAAGAAAATTAGCCTTTTTTTAAATAGAATATATTACAGTTAACTTTATATATTCCTATCTTCAAAGCCACTGTTCTAGGTGTACCTTTTGATCAAAATTTCTTATTATTACTCACCTTTAATTCCAAATTTTTCCTAAGTATGCCATTTGGTGGAGATCCATTTGTAAACTACTTCTTAAGACTGAACAATTTGTATACTCCTTGCTTTATTTATGTGAAATATAAATGAATTTTTAGGTAAATATCGTTGAACATGAGACCATATATCTTGTTGCTTGTAACCAGGCAGAATGTTCTAAGTAACTTTGAGAGCACATTTTATTTTGAGGTATTTGAGAAACTGATAAAGTGTTCTTGTATCTAGTTGAAGAATTTCCCCCCACCTTGGAAGCTTAGTAAATTCAACACTCAAGTAAATTAACTCTTCCCAAGTACTTAATAAGCATTTCTGCGCTTCTTAAACTTTAAAAAAAATTTAACCTTAGTTTTTAAATATAATTTGTAAACAATCATGTGTCTTTAGAAAGTAAATAGCAACTCAAATGCTATATAGAAATGTATTTTTAAAATACTTAACCTCAGTAGTTATTTTGAAAATCATCTATTAAGCTGTCTTCTTTTTATTAAGATTTTCATGCCAAATGTTTGTGGTATAAAATCTCATCTTACCAATCAGGAGGATAATTATTTTTTTAAATGATAAAATCATTTACTGACAAAGTTTGCCAGGGTAACTGCTTCGTAGTTGGCTGAAGCTTCACAGAAGAGGTGATTCTAAGTTCAGTCTTAAACTGTGTAGGGGAGAGCATTAGTCGGGCGAAAGAACCCTGTTCAGAGTTGTAGGAATGTGGCATGAGCAAGAAACAGATTGAAACTAAGCCAGGTAAGCAGGGACCAAGTCAGAGTCCCTAAGACTTCATTTTGTGCTTGTAGCCCCTTTGCATTTCTTCATAATAAAAAATGACATTTTCAGGATTGTTTTGTAGTTTTAATTACCATAAAACTACATCATAAGAGTGTAAGTTATTAGACTCTCAAGTAGCTACCAAAGTCTATCTTTTTTTAATATAGAAATGAATCTTAGCCTCCGCTCACAAATCTTTATACCAGCTGTCCCCATCCAATGTCTTCCAGTAAACTTCCTTTGTGCTTGGATCCCCAAGAGGTCCATGTTGTCTTTCTAGTAGTCTGTTTCTTAAAATTCTGGTTTGTGCTACCAGTGACCTCACCAAAGCTATTTCTTTTGATTTCTCACCCTCTGCTCTATGACCAGTCAGTGCCCCTGTGTTAAGTAATCTTTTTTTAAGAGTATGTTGCCTTTGGCAAACTACACATCTTTATACAATTTTCTAATTATTTTTTCTTTTGATCTGGACATCTGGTTAGTTCTTTGATGTATTGTTCAGTAGGA
>CAUYSK010026371.1:0-15545 GCA_963575035.1 Avahi laniger
TTTTTGATTAGGGACTCCTCTCCCATTTTGAGAAATAAATTAAAGGCAAGGCCGGGCGCGGTGGCTCACGCCTGTAATCCCAGCTCTCTGGGAGGCCGAGGCGGGCGGATTGTTTGAGCTCAGGAGTTCGAAACCAGCCTGAGCAAGAGCGAGACCCTGTCTCTACCAAAAATAGAAAGAAATTAATTGGACAACTAAAAATATATAGAAAAATTAGCCAGGCACGGTGGCACATGCCTGTAGCCCCAGCTACTCGGGAGGCTGAGGCAGGAGGATCGCTTGAGCCCAGGAGTTTGAGGTTGCTGTGAGCGAGGCTGACGCCACGGCACTCTAGCCCAGGAAACACAGTTATACTCTGTCTCAAAAAAAAAAAAAAAAAATTAAAGGCAAGACGCATTTGCTGTGCAGGATTTCTCTTTATAGGTATGGAGTCCTTACTTTTCCTAAAGGCTCTGGGCACTCCTAGGACTTCTAAATTGTGCATGCTCCTACCCACAAGCGCCAATGAAAATGGGAAGGAGGAGTATTTGAGTGTGACAATGACAAAGGATGGGATGGGGTTGGAAGGCTTTGCCTGAATTTGGCCCAAGGATGGGCCAAATTGGCCCAATTGGTCCCTCAGGGCGGGGACCAGGTCAGGGAAGGATTGCCCCACCCAGACGTCAGCAGGGTCCCCACTGCTGTTGGGAAACACCCGCTAGCTGTCGGCGCCAGGTGGGCAGGCCCGTGGCAGCCTCGTCCCCTGACCCCCACCCCAGTGCTGGAGAGAGCAGCTCACACAGACTGCACCTGTTGAGAGAAGGAAGGAGGAATATCATCAGTTCCAGAACATCTGGTTCCCGCTTCGCGGCATAACTCACTTTTTTTGTTCTAAATGACGTGAAAATGTTCTGATTCTAGAAGAAATAAATGTTTATGGCAGAAACTTTGGGGAAAGTATAAAGAAGAAAACAAAGAATTCTGTCTTCTACCCCTCAGAAACAACAAGCGCTTTGAATTCTGTGATGCATTTTCTTCTAGATTTCTCTTTTTCTGACAAGCATGGGTATATCAGAAATTTGGCTGACTTGTAAACAGAATTAAAACCACTACCATTATAAAGAAAGGATCTTCCTTATTATTATTATTATTATTATTTTGAGACAGAGTCTTGCTCTGTTGCGTGGGCTAGAGTGCTGTGGCGTCATCCTAGCTCACAGCAGACTCAAACTCCTGGGCTCAAGCAATCCTCCTGCCTCAGCCTCCCGTGTAGCTGGGACTACAGGCATGCACCGCCTTGCCTGGCTAATTTTTTCTATTTTTAGTTGTTCAGATAATTTCTTTCTATTTTTTTTTAGTAGAGACGGGGTCTCGCTCTTGCTCAGGCTGGTCTTGAACTCCTGAGCTCAAACAATCCGCCCTCCTCGGCCTCCCAGAGTGCTAGGATTACAGGCGTGAGCCACCACGCCGGGCCGGATCTTCCTTATTATTAAGGAATATATATTTCATTCACTGTGGTTTGTTTGTTTTTTTTTTAATTGGTGGAAATGAGCAAAAAAAGGCTCACTCTAATTTCCAAATAGTGCCCTTTTTTGCACAAGAGCAAGGCGTCTGGTTGTTTTAAATGTTGGGTTACCCATATGGTCTTTCTGGGTGCAAGTCTTTAAAAGTCAATAGGTTGTCTCTCAGCATCCCTTCCAGTGCTGTCACCCTGTGAAAACTCTTCCTGACCCCTTCATACTGTCCTCCTGCTCAGCCCAGCTTGCCCTGGGCACTGCAGTCTCGCCAGAAGCCGTCTTAGATCCATGGTAATCTCCCCTCACCTTGCCAGTCTCTTGACCCAAACTCCTCTCCTCAGCCCACGTCCTAGGACCAGAAGTAGGGGAAGCTCTTGGTAGGTGTCCACACTCTGCTCTCTGGAACAGCTTTGGGCCTCCTGAGCCATCCCCTCTGAGACCTCCTGGTTGCTCTGCATGAGCTTGGTTGCTCTGCATAAGCTTGTCTTCGTGCACCATCTCTTTGGCCTTTTTGATGTCTTATTCCAGGGGGTGTCTTATTCCACCCCCTGCCCGTGAGAGGTCAGGAGTGGTGGGCCCAGGTTGTCTTCATGTTTAGTGCAAGTGCTCCGCCTCCAGCTCCCTGTGACGGCCTCTCATGTCTAGACTCTGGGGAGTCGCTGATTTGCTTTAAACAAACCTCACCCATAACATTGGATATTGCCAGAGATCTTCAGTGGCAGCATACGTGTGCCTGTCTTTTCCTGTGACCCACATTCTCTGCCCACGTGTCATCCTGGAGGTTCGTAGCACGGTGTCCCAGTATTTAGGATGTCACGGAGCACATGGTGCACACTCAGTGAGTATTTGGTGAAATAGGAAGACTCAGAATCCTTCTGTTACAAATACTGATTGAGAAAGGACTTAGGATTTGTCGTCTTTGCAGGTGGAGGCCACCTTCATGCGTTTTATCAAATATTAGTGCCACAGAATGGACTGAGGCCCTCTGAGTCCCTGTTTGTGCAGAGCACATGACTGGTAGGAAAGAAGTCCTGTAAAATAAACAGCGTGATGTGTGCGACCAGAAAGAGACAGGAGCTCCTAACCCGTCGCAGCGAGAGTTCCTTGTTAGGGATGGTGGGTGCGGTTGGATGGGGCGGTGTCCAGGCAGGGGCAAGGCACAGGACCATGAAAGAACATGGCGGTTTGGGGCAGACGGGACCTCACGTCCTCAGGTCTGACCTCCTTCCTTCATCAGGTAGGCACCCTTCCTTCCGTAGGTTGTTTCTACCCTGCCTTATCTCACCAAAACTTATTCACCAGCGCTGTGGGGGACCATACGGGGGACTATCCAAGCCCTGTGGAAGTCCAGCAGGGGGACTTGGTGGCAGCCAGGGATTCTGGTACCACTTAGACCTCCCCCAGAGACAGCAGCATCCACGCCCTCCCAAGTTGCCGAGGGCCCATCACTGCTCCCCAACAACAGTGCGTGTGCTCTCATCCCTGCAGGCAAAATTCTCTTCCGCCGAAGCCACATCCGGGATGTGGCCGTCAAACGCCTGATACCAATCGATGAATACTGTAAGGTAAGGCTGAGAAATGTCAACATGGTCTCCCCTCTGAGTGTTTGTTTGGTTGTGTTTTCGTTTTCTGGCTACAAGAGGCTCATTGTGAAAAATTTGTACAATTGAAAGAAATGTAAAGTAATTAGGGGAAAAAAAATCACTTAGCATTCCTCAACCCAGAAGCAACAATTATTAAGGGTTTTATATATTTCCTTTCTATCCTTTCTCTGTGTGCATTTCTTTATGGTGTTGAGACCATTCTATTTGTATTGTTTTTGTTGCTCTTTCTCTTCGGCCTTACAACATAAAAATTTCCCCATTTTATTAAAATATCCTCTTGAGACTGATTTTAATGGCTGCATAGTATTCCGTCGTACTTGGATGTTCCAAGAGATATTTAACCAACCCAACCCCTCTTGTTAGATGATGTATCCTGTATCCCCTCCCCTGAACGTTCTCAACAAGAGGCCTGCCTTTTGGTTATATTTCGTTTGATGTGAGGCTGTGGTCAGGAAAGAAGCATATTTTTATCTTTGTTTAGCTTCCCTTACTAAAGATAAACACTTTAGTATTTATTTCTCCAACTTGAAATCACTAGCAATTCTGACGGGAACGGAGTGGGGATGGCAAGAAATGCCTTAAAAATGGGGCAGTGAGTGACTCCCCCTTAGATCAGGAGCAAAGCTGGTATGTTCACGCTCACCACCTCTGTCCTGTGTTTCACTGGAGGTGCCAGTGAAGTACTTTACTCTTTGGGCCAGTGTAAGCACACAAAAAAGAAAGAAAAGGCGTGCAGATTGGAAAGGAAGGAGTACAATTGCTTCACTCACAGAGGACATGATTCTCTATGTAGAAAATCATAAGAGATCCTCCAAAAAATAATAGAACTAATAAATAAGTTTAGTAAGATCATAGGATACAAGTTCAATATACAGAAATCAACTGCATTTCTATATCCTAAGAACAAATAATCCAGAAATGAAATTAAGAACACAATTCCACTCTCAACAGCATCAAAAAGAATAAAATACTTAGAGACAAATTTAACAAAAGAAGTGCAGGATTTAGATACCAAAACTACAGAACATTGCAAAGAGCAATTACGGAAGATCTAAATCAATGGAGAAACGTTCCACATTCGTGGATTAGAAGACTCGATATTGTTAAAACGGCATTCCTTCCCAAATTGCTCTACAGATTCAGTGCGATCCCTGTCAGACTCCTAGGGGGCATTTTTGTAGAAATTGACAAGCTGATCCTGATGTGGAAATAAAGGACCCAGAACAGCCAAAACACTTCTGAAAAAGAAGAACAAAGTTAGAGTACTCCTACTACCCATTTTCAAAACTTCCTGCAAAGTTACAGTAATCAAGATAGTACGGTGCGAGCACAAGGATAGGTATGTAGATCCGTGGAACAGCATCGAGAGTCCAGAAATAAACTCTGACAAAACGTGTGATCAGTTGATACTCAACAGAGATGTCAAGACAATTCAATGGGAAAAGCATAGTCTTTTTAACAAACAGTTGGGATAATTGGCGATTACATTAGTTTCCTAGGGCTGCATAACAAAATCCCACAGACCGGGTGGCTTAAACAGCAGAATTTATTTTCTCACAGTTCTGGAAGCTGGAAGCCCAAGCAGCAGGGCTTTCCGAGGCCTCTCCTCAGCTTGCGGAAGGCTCTTTCCCTGTGTCTTCACCTGGCCTTGTCTCTGTATGTGTCTGTGTCCTCCTCTCTCCTCTTCTTGTAAGGACGACAGTCACATGGATTAAGGCCCATCCCTAATGATTTCATTTAACCTTAAATTACCCCTTTAAAGACCCTATCTCCAAATATATTCACATTCTGAGGTACCGGGGGTTAAGACCTTAGTACATGAATCGGGGGAGAGACACAATTTAGCTCATAACAACTCTACCCATGCAAAAAAATGAAGTTGGACCCCAGTCTCACACCATGCACAAAAATCAACTCAAAATGGGTCACAGACCTAAATGTAACAGCTAAAACTATGAAACTTCTAGAAGAGAACATAGGAGAAAATCATTGTGACCTTGAGTTAGGCAAAGAGTTTTTATTATGACACCAAAAGTATGAGCCATAAAAGAAAAACTGATAAAGATTAGACTTCATTAAGTCAACTTACAAACTTCTATACCTCAAAGGGTACCATTAAGAAAATGAAAAAATATTCCACAGACTCAGAAAATACTTGTTAATCGTATATCTGATGAGGGACTTGTATCGAGAATACATAAAGAACTCTTACAATTCAATAATAAGACAACCCAATTTTAAATGGAAAAAAACTTCAATAGAAACTTCACTTAAGAAGACATAGGAAGTGATTAGGAATGACTAATATGCACAGAAAAGATGCTGAACATCATTAGTCGATAGGGTAATGCAAAATGAAACCATAATGAGATACCTACACAGCACTGGAATGGCTTTAATCAGCAAAACAGACAATACCAAGCGTTGGTGAAAATGTGGAGAAACTCACTCCGACATAGGGAGCCCTCATTCCGGTGGGCAATCAGGTGGGAGGCCACTTTGGAAAACAGGTTGGCAGTTTCTCCAAAAGTTAAACGTATCTGTATATACTCTTAGGTGTATACTCAAGAAAACTGAAAATTTACATCCACACAGAGTCCTGGATGCAAATGTTCATAGCAACATTAATTCATAATAGTCCAAAACTGGAAGCAACCCTCATGGCCAGCAGCGGGTGAATGGATGAGGGAAAGGCGGAATCCCCAAGCAATAGAATGTTACCTGGCAGTGAAAAGCGGAGAGACTGGTAAATGCTGGGTGAGTGAGAGAAGCCAGATGCAGAAGTCTGCGAGTTACGTGGTCCCGTTTACAGGAAGTGCAGCAAAGGCAAATGCACAGAGACGGAACGCAGATCCGTGGCTTCCTGGGCCTGGGGGCGGTGGACGGGGAGGGGGACTGCAGATTCGGTTGGGGGAATTTTTGAGGGGATGGAAAAGTTCTAAAAGTATATTGTGGTGATGGTTGCACAACTCTGTAATTTACTAATTGTCATTGAATTGTACACATATAATGAGTAAATTTTATGATATGAAAATTACACATCAATAAATTAGTTAGAGAGTTTTAAGCACAAAGGGGCAGGGTGGGGACAGTTACCCCTCTCCTGGCAGGAGACATCAAGGGCAGAAAACCACTCCCGCCTGGGCGTCGGCTCTTTGCCAGACACTGCCTCGTTCTATTCCTCCAGCAACGTGGAGAAGTGGGTTTTATCTTCCCACTGTCGAGATGAGGAAATGGAGGACCCACAGTTACTTATATTACCAATATCGAAGGATTTGAGAGTCAAACCCGGCCTTTTAGGCATCGACAATCACATACCACTTGTGGCCTCTCTTAAGTAAAAATGGAGCACAGGAGTTGGAGGTGGCGACAAGCTGTGATTGCGCCACTGCGCTTCCGCCTGGGCGACAGAGCAAGACCATCTCAAAACACAAGGGAAAAAAAAAACCAAAAAGAAAATAAAAATGCAAGAGGCCGAAGTATTCAAGCATGTGTCTCACAGAGGCCGATAAACTCAGACTCTTCTCCGAAGTATGTCCTTACCGGGGTGGGGGCCAGCGCCAGGGACAGCCCTTCAGGCACAAGGACACTGCTGCTGCCCCCAGCTCTCAGAGGAAAATTCGCAACTCCTCTGTCGCTTTCCAAACCTCTGGAGCCTGAAATCCCAATTCTAGACATGACCTTCCTCTGTCCAGGCCCTGCCGGCAAGGACCCCTGGGCTCACCTTGCCCAGCTGGGAAGTTCCTGCTGGCACCTTCCCCAGAAGCTGTTGTCCCTCCGCCCAAATTAGCCGATTGTGCCTCCTCCCCAGCCCACCTGACTTCTCTGCAGAGTCAGACTTCCCTCGCGCCCAGAGCTTCTTCAACGCCTGGACTTCGGATTTTGAAAAGGAAATTTAAAATCCGAGAGTAGCGGGCACAGTAGCAGCTGCCTGCATCTGCTTGGCGCTGGGAATGGTGCAGAGATAATGAATCCACCTGGGGGAACCGCAGGGAGGAAACTGCGTATACTTGGAAGTCACCACCCCCTGCTGTTAATGAATCATAAGAAGGAGAGAGGACGTTTGGGGTTTGGGTTGGCCAGACTCCCTGGGCTCAGCTTCGTGGGAACTGCCCTCCGGGAGGGAGATGAAACGGTCCTTTCATTTTACAGACTACGTGGGCGGCTACATAACATCTGGTTATCTGTATTGATGACGTTGTTGCGAGCTGACTTAAGCCAATTTGATCCATCACAGTTAGCTTTATTTTGGTAGAAATGAGTAGGGTCCAATAGGTGGAGGTAGATGGGGGCTATAGATAGCCCCAGAGCTGGCTAACAGGTATCTATTACCGTGGAAGAAATGTTCTGCTCTTCCAGACCTCTTGGAAAGTTACTGTAATCAACCTAGTATGGTTTTGGCACAAGGATAGACAAACCCTTGGAACTAAATTGAGAACCCAGAAACAGACCGATGTATATTTGGACACTTCGATACTGACAAAGACAGAGTTTGCAGATCATTCCTCAGTAAAGAGGTATCATCTGTATGGGGAAAAAAAAAAATTAACTAGCCCCTACCTCACACCACGCATGAAATCATTTTTAAGGAAATTAAAAACGTAAATGTAAGAGACAGTGTTATAAAAGGTTTTGGAAGATAAAATAGGAAAATATCTTTATAATCCCTAGGTATAGAAGGATTTCTAAAGATGC
The DNA here is from genome assembly GCA_963575035.1 of Avahi laniger. NCBI lineage: Eukaryota > Metazoa > Chordata > Mammalia > Primates > Indriidae > Avahi > Avahi laniger. The sequence goes on from CAUYSK010026371.1 coordinate 7,796, forward strand.
AAAAAGTACCAACCACAAAAAGATGATTTATTTGCCTGCATTACATTTGAGAACGTCTGCTCATCAAAAGACAAATGAAGACATGACTCAGCCGAATCCTGCCACACATACAAGCATTTATTATCAAGCAGCCTCGTAAATAGCCATTCAGGTTTTTCTGGAAGCTCATTGAGATACCAGCTGTCTGTCTGACACCACTGTGCGTGAACGATCCCTCAAGGCAGATGCAGCGACATTCTGGTGGCAGGATCAGCTAATCCTAACCACGGTCTGACATAAAATCCTCAAGAAGTGGCTGGACCCAGGACTGATTCAGAATCCTAGACCCGGGGCACCAATCTGAAGGTCGTGCAGTACTGGGCTCGTGCAAGGGCCACAGTGTCTAAGAATATTTCTAGAACATCCCTCATTTCACCAGAAAAAAAATCGTTTCTAATAACTGTTATGCTAATGATAAAGGCTGCGCTTTTGATCCAAGATGAAGATAGCTAAATCCCTGAAGTAGTCTTTTCTGAAGCTGGACGTCTCGTTAGAGTCTTTACTTGCTGAAGTGTTTGTTCCCAGTGAGGAGACTTTGGGTATTAACTAATTATCGTTAAGATGTAGCTTGTATCTAACACACACGTGAGCATATGTGCCCGTGCCAAGTATTTCAAAGTAAACTACGACAGCGTAACAGCAGCATTTGCCAGACCTCAGTCACTTGAGACCTCGCTTCCAGATTTTTGTCATGTACTACCACCTGTGTTATTATTAATTTCAATTTCTTAATATATAGTAGAGGAAACTTTATATCACAACCATAATATAAAATGGGTATCATGGGCCATAAAAGTAAAAATAAAAGCAGTGAAACAACAACAACAAAAAATGTTTTAAAATCTAGCCAGCTGCTTTGGCCTGCCTGCCCAGGGCTCTGCAGAGCCTGGTCCTGCTCTCAGGACGCAAGTTAGGAAAGTGTTACCTCTGTGGGGCATTCTTTTTGAAATTAAAGAGGATTGAAAGAGAACTGAGAAAACACGAACTTTCTCCCTAGCCAAGGCGTTGTCATTTAACATAATCATGTTGCTGCCTCTAAATTCTCCTTTGGGAACCACCATATTATTGTAATTGGTGCAGTACAGAGAACCCGAAGGGTTAACTAATGTTTATCAAGCAGTTAAGTATATGATGGAAATCTTCAGCCACTTCTCTGGCACAGCCCTCCAAGATGACTAGGCCCATTTTACAGATGAGTAGACTAAGGCCCAGAGAGGTAATGGGACTTGGCCAGAACCACACAGGTAGAAAGTGACAGAGCCAGAATCGGGAGCTGGTTTCTCTGGCCTTCATCATTGCCCGGTGCAAACAGGACTTGCTGTCCCGTGTCGTGCCTGCATCGACCAGCCACGTCTGTCCAAAGGGCCAGGATTCCTTCCAGAACAGAACTGAGTTTTGCTTCTTTGTCACTACTGACCAAACGCAGGACAATCCTGGAGTGTTTCAGAAGCAGAATTGTTTCTCTGCCGTGGGTCCTTTTTACTGTTAGCCAGTCCATCCAAAGTGAAAGGGGCCAACGTCAAAGCATTCACCACTGCCTTTTATTAGTAACTTGGCTTATTCTATGGTTTGGAGGTTTGGTTTGGCTTTTACTTCCTAGGAATGGCTCAAAACCAGAAGAGAACTTGGCATTGTTGGGAGGTTTCTGTGGGCCTCGTTGTCCCTTCCCCTCCTGGCCCATTGGAGCCTCTGCCCATTTCAGCAAGGAGCACCCAGGGAGGGCCCCTCGAGGCAGAGATGATGACCACCCCAGGGGCTCGTGCCCCACACCCACCCAGCTCACTTCTAGCAGGGCCACGTGGCCAAGGCCAGCCCTCTCCCTCATGTTATTAATTCAGCAAATACTTTTCGACCAGGTACCGTAGGTCTCCCCAGCACTGTCTAAGCAAGTAAAGAAGGTGGAAAAGGAACAGCCACCACTCCCTTGCCCTCTGTGGATTTGGAGTAGAGGAATGAAGTCAACCAGCCCTGGTCTCCCAAGTCCAAGTCACCACACCAGAGGCTCCGTTTCCCCATCTCTAGAACGGGCCAGCCCTCCCAGGATTACATAAAGGGACACAGAGGAATGCGTTTTGGGAGCCACTAAGTGCTGAGCCATCGTCAGGGAGTGCAGTCTTGGGGAGCCACAAGATATTTGCACACAAAGCAGCCAGGACACAGCACAGTCCAGCATATAATCAGCTCCGTCATTATGTGGTTCCAACTGCAAGAGCTGCAGAATTTCACAGGAAAGAGAGACCCACCAGGGGTGGGGGTGGGCAGACAGCAGCTTGTCCTGGCTAGGAGAATGACCACTCACTGCTCTGACCCAGAAAACGAAGGGGGACCAGAAAACAGGGGCAGGAGCTGATCTTCCCTCAGGGACTCTGCCTCAGGCCTGGAAATGGTCAGTCCCTGGGGATTTGCTGCAGAACAGGAGTTATTTAAAGGCTAATTTTAAAAATCAGTGCACCCTTTAGGTCAGTATCCTTGACCCTCCAAAAGATGGAAGAGTGGACAGTGACCAAGGAAGGTACCCTATGAAATTATCCACCCTCTTTGAGTGTGTTTTTCCACTTTAGGTCTGGGGCAGGTTGCTTGTTGGGGGGTTGGCCTAAAGTTAGAGCCTGACTCAGAAGTCATATGAGGTCAGCAACCCAAGTGTCCACTGACGAATGACAAGAAAATGTGATATGTACATACAGGGGAATATTACTCAGCCTTTAAAAGGAAGGAAATTAGACATCATGGATAGACCTTGAGTGGATGAACATGCTAAATGAAAGCAGGCAGACACAAAAGGACAACTACTGTATGATTCCACTTATATGAGCTACCTAGAATAGTTAGTTCATAGAGACAGAAGATGGAATGGTGGTTGCCGGGGCTGGGGCAGGAGGGGAGAGTTGTTTTTTAACAGGTACAAAGTTTCAGTTTTGCAAGATGAAGAGTTCTGTGGATGGATGGTGGTGATAGTTGCATAGCAATGTGAATGTACTTAATGCTACTGAACTGTACACTTGAGAATGGTTAAGATGGTAAATTTTATTTTGTGTGTATTTAATCACAACTAAGATGTTTTTAAATGGGGGGAAATAATCATGTAGGGTCAAAATACCCCTGAAACCCTATAGAAGGTACCAGATTGGAAACCTCCATTTGTCTCTCCATTGGTCCATCTGAGCCCAGTACTGCTGCAGGTTGGCGTATCACTTTGGGAGAAGTAGGTGGTGAGCTTTTAAGGGCTGGTTATATAGAAAATGCAAAACATGTGTCTTCCACCCCAGATCCCCAACTCAGGCTCAGCTTGGTGAAAAGGCACATGAGAGGCAACAGGAAACTGAGGCCTTCTAGGAGAGAACAGAGTCCTGGCTCACTGCAGGGCATGCACTGGTGGGCTGATGTGACTGGCAGAATCACCTATGCAATTTATACATATGCCCGTGCACACTCCTCATGCAGGTGTTTGTAATAAAATGTATGTAGGAACCAACTCTAGTACACTGGGATCTGCATCCCCATCACCCCAGCCCAGGACCTGAGCCAGAGGGGGCTTAAGTAAATATGTGTTAAACTGAGCCGTTAATTCATTATGGAAACATGTCTGAGTTTCAAATCCTTTAATGAGCAGGATATACCCTGTACTTGTCTTGTACTTGGCACAGAAACTGTTGCAGTGCCGGGCCCAAAGAAAATGCCTATTGAATCATTGAATGAATACTTGTTGGTAGATAAACTGGCACAAGTGCCTAGTCCCACTTTGTGGCCTCCACCTACCTCCCCATCCAGCCCGTCAACACAGTTGAAGGTCCTTCACACCCGCTCCAGTGAGCCACTGAGGCAAGTTAAAATGGAATTGGCCAGTGGAAGAGCCCAGATACTTCAATTCCTCATTAACCTGGAGACCTCTAACCTCTATCCAAATCATAAAACAGTCCCTTCGCCTTAATGCCTCAGACTCGTGAGTTAAGACACATATGTTGGAAACAACCTAAATGTCTGCCAGTAGGCAACTAGTTGAATAAAGTATGATACATCTGTACAATAGACCCCCTGTATCCAGGATAGATGATTTTGTAGAACAATAATGAAATGGCATGAAGTTGACAATTTATTGTTAAGTAAAAGCATCAGTTTACAAATAGCATGTACAATATGGTCTGATTTTGTCTAAATATGTGCATATTATTTGTCCAAATATGGCTATTGTATATATGCATGTATATACATACATTGTATGTGGGGGAACTTTGCAGAAATGCACGTTTTCAGGCCCCTCTGCGGACCTGCCGAATCAGAAACTCTGGGCTGGTGCTTGGCTGGCTGGGTCTTTAGCAAGCCCTGCAGGCGATTCCGGTGCTATCCGAGTTTGAGCGCCACTGGCGTGCAGCATTCCCGACACCCTTTCCTTCCTTTGGGCTCACCCGTGTCTCTTCCCCAGGCTCTGATCCAGCTGCCCCCCTACATCTCTCAGTGCGATGAGGTGCTGCAGTTCTTTGAGACAAGACCTGAGGATCTGAATCCCCCAAAAGAGTAAGTAGGTTTGGGGGCTTCCCCCGATGGTGCCCCACAGCCCTGCCTCCTGCCAGTCCAGCCTCCCGCAAGCAAAGCAAAGTGGAACTCAGACTAAGTTTCAGTGCTTGAGCCCTGCGAGACCACACTTGGCTTAGCCTTCACATCTCTGCAAGTGGATAGTGATCGTCCCATTCAACAGGCGAAGGGAGCTGGCCGAGTGCCACTCCTGTAATCCCAAGTGGTTGGAACAGGGCGGACTGTGAGCCTGGGAGTAGATTCCTCTTGGTGTCTCTTCTGCAGAGGTAGGCGTGCTCAGGAACCGTTAGGGATGTGAATGAATGAGTGACAGAGACCAGCACAAGGTCCCCTTGCTGGTGAGTGACAGGGCGAGGGTTTGATCCTGCTCAGCCAGCTGCAGAGCTGTCCAGGATGTGCCCTGCCTCCCTGTCCCTCCTCCCCCGGTGGACAGGCAGCACCCCCAGATGCCTGTCACTGCACAGCCGGCAGCCCCGGCCACACAGGCACACAACACAGAACCCAAACGCCGCCTACCCGAACCAACAGCCCTGCCAGCCTGAAACACTGGCATGCACGTGGCGCCTTGGGGGAATGGCTGGTGGAGAAATAGCAGCGGAGAAAGGAGGAGCCCAGGCCCAAGTGCTGGGGCCGTCCTGGGGTCACAGAAGCGAGAGCCGACAGAGTTTGGGGTCCATTTGGGTGCTCTCAGGAAGGGCTGGAAAGTGCCAGGCGGGCTCTGTGACAGACACAGAAACCACTACTCTGAGCTCTGGGCTTGCTGGTGGCCGCAGTGAATAGTCACAAGCAAGGCATGGCTTTGCTCAACAGTCACAGCGAGGAGGGTGTGGTGGGTAGTGTGAGACACACACTGCTTTTTGGAAATGAATCTGTCGAAGTCACAACAATTATAAGGAGAAAGCATCAAAGAATTTTCACAGGAGCAGGCAGGCCTTTTATATATACACACACACAGCAACATCCAGAATCAAGTTCAGAGGCCATAGACCTCTGAGTTGATCACTCAAGACTAATGACTTGACTAGCACATGGATGAGTAAACTTCCTGCAGTGAGTATCTTCCAATAAATACCATCCCCGTGACAGCTTCTCATGGCGGGCACGCACAGAAGTGTGTGATGTTAGAATTAGGAAGGCTTTCCATAAGAGACAACGGTGAACCTGTTGAATCAGATCGTCGCAAGGGAAAGTCTTGCCAACATAGGAGCCAAGACCTGGTTTTACAAATTAAAATAAATAAAGATGCAAAATAAGTATAAATCTGATTATATTGGGTGTTCGGCCCATGCTGGCTAATGTTTCTGTTCTTGGTATCTTTAGCATCTGTGTCTGGTGAACATTTCCCAACTTTTATCAACATCACGAGACAGGATAGAATATTCTCAAAGCTCCTTTGTCTGCAGTCCTCCTGGGCTTTCAGGATTAAACTGGCATCTGGGCTCATAACCTCTGGCTTCAGTTACAATTTCTAGACAAGGTTAATCAAAGAATATGGAGCTTATCATGTTCAGTTTCCACTTCATTCTCTGACAAAACCGCCAGATTAAAAACTGTCGTGCCCATTTTACAGATGAAGAGCTGAGGCTCAGAACAATATTAATGAAAGAGACGCACAGCTTAGAAGTGGCGGTGAATTTTCTCCAGGTCTGCCTGATCTGTGCCTGAGCACTGTGCAGCCTCCGTGTGTGTGTGTGTGTGTTTGTGTGTGTGCACACGCGCGCGCTTCCCACACAGCGGACAAGACCTACTTAATAGAAAAGAGCCTGGGTTTGGAACCGGGTAAAAATCCCACCTCTACTGCTTCCGCGCAGTGTAGCCCTGGACTCCTCCCCCCCACTTTGCCTCTGGCTCTGATTCACTCCGTTGTGGAAGGGGAGGGAACAGCAGTACTTTTTAGGGTCACCGTGAGGACGCAATGACTGCCGTAGGGAAGAATTCTAGGAACCCACCAGCTGCTCCGAAAGTGGCACCCACAGTTTTGTTCCTCTCTGGATGCCCAGGTCTTGCTGCTTCATTCCAGCACCACTTCTGCAGAGCTGATCAGGGTGCCCGGCTCGATACACCCCAGCAGGGAGAACGGCGTGACCGCTGTCCTAGTCACTTGGGGCTGCTGTAACAAAATACCACAGGCTGGACGGCTTAAACGACAGAAATGTATTTCTCACAGTTCTGGAGGCTGGAAGTCCGAGATCAAGGTGCCAGCCGTTTCCGTGCCTGGCAAGGGCCGCTGCCTGATTCACAGAGGGATGCCTTCTTGCCGTGTCCCCACGCGGCGGGAGAGAAAGAGAGGAAGCCAGCTCCTTCCTGTCTTCTTATAGGGACGCTAATCCCGCAATGGGGGCTCCACCTAGTCACCTCCTGGAGGCTCCATCTCCATTACCACCGCCGGGTTTTGAGGAGACACAAACATTCAGTCCCTAGCAGCCACCTTAAAGCTGGCTGAGCTGGGGCAGGTTGTTTCCTGCTCCTGTGCCTCAGTCTCCTCTCGTATGAGCTGGGCCCAGGGACACTTCCCTGACGGCACTGCTTGGGAAACGCAACGAAATGAGGCATAGAAAAGCACTTGGGAGCGCTCTGCAGCTTGCTCTTACTGCCCAGGGCAGAAGGAAGGAGGCCACCAGCCACCAGAGGAGCGCTGATCTCGACGTGTGTCCTCGGGCTGCCGAGCAGATGCTCTTCTACCACATGTCCCAGAGATCTAGACTTTGGGAGCATCATGAGCCACGCGGAGGTTCCAATAAAAGCTTTCTTCCTTCTCCCTGGAAAAAGGCCCACAGTTTCAGGAGGTCTTTGCTCGTGCAGAGTTCTGTACATACGCGTACCTGAAGTTAAGAGCCCCAGCCCTGGCGGCCCTTCTCAGTGTCAATGCTAGGATGCCTTTAGCCTCCCTCCTGGCGAGGGTGGGTGGTTGAAGTGGGCCCCCGCCCCTGAGCAAGCTTCGGACCAACTTAGGGACGCAGAGAGGAGAGAGCCAGGCCAGGGACAGCCCGCTGTGCTTGGGAGGGTCACCTTCATTCAGGAAGGAAGGACCCTCAGGGACACAGGGTGGAGCTAGCCCTAGAGGGGAGGTGGGAAGTAGGAGAGGCTGTCTGGTGGCTTTGTCATGCTCTCTGGCTTCCTCTCTTGGGTGGCCAAGGCAGTACTTGCCCCGCTTGCTCTCTGGCTTGGGCTTCTAGAAATA
>CAUYSK010026373.1:0-10541 GCA_963575035.1 Avahi laniger
AGAAATTAACCTTTGAAAGACTTTGTAACCGTTTGCTCACATAAATAGAATTAGTTAAAGAATCTGTAGAAGCCTTCTATAAAAGCCTTTTGAAAATCTGTTAATCTGAGAGGAACTACCTGCTGTTATGTAAATCTGTTACCCCTAGCAATTATTCACTATTTCCTATAAGTTACGATGTAAGACCTCATTCGAGGCTTTTTGAGACCCATGGAGAGGTCTAAGCCCCCTGAGCTCCCGCTTTGCCTATAATCTTTATAAACTTATAAAACCATATCTTTGTCTCAGTGTATTCTTTCATTTCTTCCATTTTCCATTTCTCTCTATTATTTTCTTATCCCTTGCAATTCTACCAAAGGGACCTGGTTTTTTGCGGGGAACACTGGCCACGTTCCAGGCACTTCTTTTCAGGTGTTTGTGAAAACAGAGTCCCAGCAGTTTGCCTGCTACCTTGGGAGAGAAACTAGCAGCAAAGGGTAGGGAGAGCTCAAGATTGATCTTTAGCTGTTTTTACAAAATTGGGAGATTCAAGGCCTCCCTAACACTTTCCTGCTATTTACTTACATACATTTGTTTATTTACAAGAAAGTGAGAGGCTTTTTAGTTTAATTATGTCATATTTCTTTATTTTTCTTGTTGCAGTATTTGCTTTTGGGGTCTTACTCATAAATTCTTTGCCTAAGCCAAAGTCTAGAAGAATTTTTCCTACATTTTCTTCTAGCATTTTTATGGTTTTAGGCCTTATATTTAACAGAGTAAACAAACAACCTACAGAATGGGAGAAAATATTCGTGAACTATACATCCAACAAAGGGCTAATGTCCAGAATCTGCAAAGAACCCAAACAAATCAGCAAGAAAATAACCCCATCGAAAAGTGGGCAAAAGACACGAATAGACCTTTCTCAAAAGAAAATAGACAAATGGTCCACAAACATGAAAAAGTGCTAAGCATCACTAATTATGCAAATGCAAATTAAAAACACAGATCCGTCAGGCCGGTCTGGGCATTCGGTAGAAGCAGGGGCAGGGTCCGGGAGATCGCCGCCGCATAGAGCTGCAGAGAGGGAGATGCGCACACCACGGGCCGGACCCTCCAGAGCAGGACCCAGGAGCGCGCCTGGCCTCCAGAGTGCCCATACGCAGCCCCACAAAGGAGCCCGGCGGTCGGAGGGCGGAGGCGGCAGGGAGGGAGCGGGCAACGCAGGCCCGCGTGTTAGGATGCTGAAGGCGCTGGGCGAGGGTGTGCCGTCTGGCGGCGCAGCCAGCAGGGCAGTCCTCGGGCAGGCAGGGCCGGCCCTCCCCGGGGACCCCAAGCCGGAGCCACCCTGTCGTTCGCGCTGGAGGAGACGCTCGAGTCGGACGGGGTGGCTGTGCGGCTCCATGTGTTCGACGAGCGCGAGAAGCACAAGTGCGTCTTTACCGTGGCCTGGCACGAGATCGAGGGCAAGTTTGCCACAACCTGCCGCAGCCGAGGCCCAGAGGCGGGGGAGCGGCTCCCGGGAGCTGGCGGGGGCGCGAGGGGCAGCCCGGCGGGCAAGGGCCGGCCGAGGCCACTGCCCCGCGACTCCGGCCAGGATCCCGGCCCGGCCTGGGCGGAGGGCGGCTCTCCGCGGAGAGCGCGAAGCCTTCAGGGAGACCCGCTGCTGCGGACTCGGGTGGCAAAGGGGCAGAGAGGTCTTTCAGAAGCCCAGTGCGGGCCAAGCCCAGCCCGGTCCGGAGGGCACCCGAAGCCAGGAATGCAGGCCGGCCGGCACCCAGAGAGGCTTCCGTGTCCTCCGCGCGGGCAGTGAGCGGGGACCGAGGTGCTGGAAATGGCGAAGAAGGACGGGGCACCCTGGCAGACGCGGAGCAGCCGCCTCGCTGGAGTCTCCTGCCAGAGAGTGCAGCCGGGCCTGACTCCTCCTCCGAGGACCTGCGCGCCTGCACCGGCAGCTGTGCTCGGTGAACTCGGGGCTGGAGCCAGGCCTGCTGGGTTCCCCGAGGAACACTCGGGCACGTGGCCTGTGCTGTTCGGGTGCTCCCCGGGATGACTGAGCAGGAGATCGACACCTTGTGTTAGCAACTCCAGGTCTACCTGGGCCACGGCCTGGACATCTGCAGCTGGAAATCCTTTCCCAGATATCCTTCACGGAGACCACTGATCCCGAGGAGTATTATGAAAGCCTCAGCGAGCTGAGGCAGAAGGGCTACAAAAAAGTGCATCGGCCAGCTAGGAAGAGCATCCAGGAACTCTTGGAGAAGCACAAGAATACAGGGCAGGGTGGAGCTTTTGGACTTGTATTAGGTGGAGGATGAAGCCTAAGGCAGCCTCGCAGAAGCCACAACTGAACTCCAACAGGATTTACTACAGCCATTCCGAGACATGAGAGAACGTGCCCTGCTACGAAGACAGCAGATCAAGATTTCCGTGGAGAAGATTATCTGAAATTGAGAATGCAGAATTGAGAGTCTGCAAAAAGAAGATGCTGATTGGCAGTGGAAAGCTCACATAGCTGTACTGTCCGTTCAAGATCTTACTGTCAAATATTGATATTTTGAAATAACAGCTGAAGCTCCAAAAGCTGTGTGTGATCAAATGCAAGCAGATCAGAAGAAATTTGTAAAGCATGATGGGCAGCAGCTGCTGAACGTATGAAAAAACTCCAGTATGCAGTTTCTAAGGAGACTTTACAGATGATGAGAGCTAAAGAGATCTGCTTGGAACAGAGGAAACATTCACTGAAGGAAGAGATTCAGTGTTTGCGGAGTGGTACAGAAGCCATAGACCGATTGGATCAGTTAGAAGCTGATTTTATGATCCGCAGCTTCAGTTGTATGAACTACAGTTTGAAATCTTGAAGTGTGAAGAGCTACTATTGACAGCGCTACTAGAAACCATCAAAAGACTTATTATCAGAAAAGAGAGATGGAGCGATGTGCTATGACACAAAAGTATGGAGGCAATGCTGGAGAAGGAGGAGATGGCAGCGTCTGTATGCTTCCAGAGAGAAGAGCTGCAGAAACTTCAGCACAACGCATGACAGCTGGAACCAAGACGTGGACGGGTTTCAGCTAAAAAAAAGCACACCTCAGATATAAAAAGGAAATTTATATTGCAAAACGCAATGAAAAATTCCAACACTTCACTTGGAGTGAAGATGAATATGAACCCATTACACAGTACAACTAAAGAGATAAAAATTACATAATGAAGAAGAAAGAAAAAGCGCCTGGGTTAGCCAAGAGAGACAGAGAATGCTGGATAGACTTTGAATGTTTAAACAGAGGTATCCCGGGCAAGATATACTTAAATCAGCCAGGTTATGACTGCCTCATGCAAGGAGAAAAGTGTAGTAAGTCCCGCTCCCCAAGAAGATCAGTGTGACCCTCTACCAGGAGTGTTACAAGTAGAAGAGAAAACTGGCAAGGTGGGAGAAGGAAGAAGCAAGCTTGGGCTGCCACAGACAACAAAACCCCAGAGCCTTGCACAACTCGAAGACATTTCATTAGCACAACCTGAAGCCACTTCATTACCTCTCAGGGGTGATACCTCTGAACTGTCTCCCACTGTATTTCTTCCACTTGTAAATAACAAGCTTGAACCATGTTCTGTTACCACAGATCTGCTCCCACCACCTCTTCCTCCAACATTGCCTCCTCCCCCACCACCCTCCTCCTCCCCCACCAATCCCCACCTCTTCCCGTTGCTAAGGACAATGCTCCAGAGACACTGGAGAAAGATCTATCTAGAAAGAAGGGGAACGTGAAGAGGATCCCAAAGCCTGCCAGTGCCCCTTCAGCACACCTGCTAGATAGCAGCCAGCTTCAGTGAAGCACAGCTGAAGGTTTGCAAAGGAGGAGGGTGAGCTCACTCATGGATGAGGTGCTAGCTTCCTTAAAGCATGGTAGTTTTCATCTGAAAAAGTTGAACAGCAAACTCCGCCTCCTTTTCCTGATGAAAATGATAGTAATAATGTAATATCTTGGCACGGATAAGAAAAGGGGTAAAACTGAAGAAGGTACACAAGGAAGTGTTGAGGGAATCATTCACACTTCTGCCTGACATAGACCCTCTCACATGCAGTATCCATGAAGTTCTTAGAAGAATTAAAGCATCCCCTGAGTCAGAGGATGAAGAGGAGGCATGGTGACAGACACCTGTAGTCCCAGCGACTCAGGAGGCTGAGGTGGGAGGATCACTTGAGCCCAGGAGTGCGAGGTTGCAGTGAGCTGTGATGGCACCATGGCACTCCAGTTTGGGTGACAGAGAGAAACCTTGTCTTTGGGGAAAAAAAAAAAAAAAAGGAACATTTCCCCTATAAACAGGTGTCCAGCCCTGTTATTTGGAAACCATGATTCTTCCCCATAGTGCTAAGGATTGCTGAGCTCTTTCTTACTCTCCTGGAGAACTGATGGCATCTTAATTGAGCCACATGAGATTTCTACTGTGACTTTGTTGAAAATTATGCTAGCTCTGATGAAACTCTTTTGATTCTTTTGATCAAGTGTGTCTTTGATAGATAGGGATTGGGGGGTCACCAATTCTACCTCCTACAACTGAATAATGTGACCTGGTTTGATAGGCCTTTTGTGTGTGTGTGTATGTGTGTGTGTGTGTGTCTTGAAAGATGTCATTTGCTGCTCCCTGAGAGGCATTCAGAAATCTGTCTGTCTTTAGGCTATACCACGCTGCTTTGATTATGATGGTTTTGTGGCAAGTTTTGAAATTAGAAAGTGTGAGACCTCCAACTTTGTTCTTCTTTTTAAAGATTATTTTGTCTATTTGGTGTATCTTGGGAATCCATATGAATTTTAGAATAGTTTTTTTCTGTTTCTGCAAAAAACATTGTTGGAATTTTAAATCTATAGATCTCTTTAAGAAATATCGACACTTTAACAATATTAAGTCTTGCAATATATGAATATGGGATGTCTTTCCATTAAATTTGTATTAAGACACTAAATTTGTAGTAATTTGTTTCAGCAGCAATAGAAAACTAATACACTGATTAAAGAGATAAACCCATGTTCAGTATATCCAGAGGTTTTTTTTTTTTTAAATCACATAAAGATGGAAAGCAGAAATTATTCATGGTTTATGTATGTGACTTCTCATGCATCTCTCTTTACTGAGCCCATCTTCCTCCCTTGCCTCTGGGAACCCTTCTGCCGTCAGGTGTGGGGAGATACCCAGGGATCCCAGCCATCCTGGCCAGGCCTCAGAGCTGTGAGTGAGGCTTCCAAGATCATCCAACCCCAGCTGAATGGCCTAGATGAAGATGCCCAGCCGCGTCACAGAATCACCAGTACTGTAGTACGTGTTCACTGTGCTAAGCTGCTAAATTTTTATGTGATGTGTTGTGCAGTAGCTGTTAATGGATACATTCTCTCTGATTGCCCTAGATAAAAAGTCAGACTTAGGGGGAGAGGGGGGGCAAGGGCAACATACGTAACCTAAATATCTGTACCCCCATAACATGCTGAAATAAAAAAAAAAGTCCTTTGGCTTTAATATCAGTCTGTCCAGGTACTCTGCTTTGTTTCCTTCAAAGCCCTTATAACTGTCTGAAAGTTTACTTTTAGTTTATTTCTTTAGTTGTTTATTTTATGCTAGTTGCATTCATCAAGTAGCACAGAAACTCCACGTAAGCAGGGGTCTGATCTGACTTGTGTTTAGTGATGCTTCCGGCAACCAGGATAGTTCTGGATACTTTGCAGGTACTCAGTAAATATTTGTTTAGTAAATGTCTGAATCAATAACATGTGCTCTACTTGTTTTCAAATAGCTTTTATTTAATGAGCTAAACTCTTAAGTATACAATAAATTAAATTTTAAAACCAATGACTTAGTTTTGTAATCAATAAAATTCCCGGATTTTTTTCAGTAGTTTTAACGTATTGTTGATATTCAATATGCTTGTAATTTGTGATTTTATTGTGGCTTTACAAATAAATTTGCTGAAGCTTGGGGAAAGTCTGTATCAAGGGTTTCTTCTCAGTTATAATTTTAAACTAGAAATCAAATTATGACTTCTTAATACGTGAGATAGATTATCTCATCATTTATTTAGTTTTACAGATTCAACCTTGGAGAGTTTGTTTCCCTAAAATCCTGTCCTGCGCTTTAAAAATCTTGCCAATAGGTGGCGCTCCTGACCTACAACCTATTGGTCTGACTAGAAACAAGAAGCTATTGTGTATTATTCATGTTCTCTGCAGCCCCCACAGAGTTTAACAGCAGCTACTCCCTCTGTAGACTGAGACAAAACAATTTGCTATGACAGGCTTTCTCGTTTTGTGTACGATGATCTTTTTCCTGATTCCGGCTCTCGAGAGCTTGGCCTTGGAAAGTCACCAACATTTGGACTACGGGGAAGGAAACTCTGTCTGCTAAGTGCTAGGAATACAGAAGTGAACAAAATAGACAAAAACTCCTACTATCATATGCATTTTAGGGCTTAGAAGAACAACAAACAAAAACAAAACAAATTTAATTTATGTTTAATATTATTAAATAATAAATACTGAAAAAAAAAAAAAACACCAGGGAAGGGGGGTGTGATTTATCAGGGATGGGTGACCATGGAAGGCCTCACTGAATTGGGGATTTTGCACAAGACATGGAAGCTAGGGGTGAACCATGTGGATTTCAGTCAGAGGCAGTATCCCTCAAAGGCTCTGAGGCCGGAGAGGCCTGCAGTGTTTGAGGAACAGCTCAGAGGGCAGTGGGACGCGGGCGCAGGGGAGAGTGCATCTTAAATGACAACAGCATGCAATTATTACCTTCATTCTTTCACATGCTTTCCTTTAATAAATTCTCATTATGTTCAATTAAAGGTTTACATGATTGAAAAATTTTCAATCTTCTCCATCTTGACCTATCATTCAGTTAAAGCTATAATCTCATTTTACTTGGGATGTCGCAACAGCCTTTTGACTGGTATCTCTGCTTTCACCAGGACTACCATCCAATCCAATCTCAGCCCTACAGCTATGGTCATCACTTAAAAATGCAATTTTTATCATCCTACTTTTTTGCTTAAATCTCCCAAAGTCCTTTCATCCATTTTTTAACAAAGATGAAATTATTTATATAGTCTTATGTGGTCCGGCCACTGACGAAGAATTTGATTCTCATCTCACATAGCACTTACTCCGCTTCTCTGCAATGGCCTCTTTTAAACCCACCAGAATCTGTCTCATTTTGCCAGTGAACATTTGCACCAATCCCTCTCCCTAGACCCTTTCTTCTCATGTTTACCTACTTAACTCCTGTCTCTTTATCTGATCTCAATTCAAGCATCACTTCCTCAGGAAAGTTGGTTGCAGCTACAGGCTAGTTACAGATAACTGTTCCTTTTCTTTGAATTACTCACTTTATAATTGCTTCCTAGTTTAGTGCCTGTCTGTCTCCTTCACCACATTGTGAGCTTCCGGAAAGCAGAGCCATGTCTGCCAGGCCCACCATGGTATCCTCCGGCCCAGCCTTCCCTGCCCTGTGCTGCCTCAGGCCTGTGCCCCCTGCATTCCAGTGAGGTGCTTCTCAGCTGCCCCCACAGTGGCTCAAGCCAGCCCAGGTGCAGCTGGGGCTGCCATTTCAGGTACAAGCTATCAACCCTGGTGGCCCACTGTACATGGTATGATAGTAATTCTGCAGGCTCACAGAATGCAAGCGCTATGGTGGTATGGCTTCCTCCACTTGGATTTGAAAGGATGTTGTGACAGTCAGAGGTCCAGGCAGAGACTTGTCACAGGGGAAAAGCCACTGCTGAGAACCCCCACCCCCACCAGGGCAATGCGTAGCTTCAGGGGGGGAGCTGATGCTGACATCCCAGAACTGGAGAGCTACCCGTGTACGACACCGGTGGAGAGAGCCGCAGCCACGAGACTCCAACCTGTGAGAGCTGCTGAGTGCGCTGAGCCCAGCAAAGCCATGCAGGTGGGGCTGCCTGAGGCCTCGGACACAACCACACCCCCTCCCCCAGTGTGTCAGATGGGAAGTGGAATCAAAGTTTATTCTCAAGTCTTAGGATTTAGTGTTGTTTGCCCTGCTGGGTTTTGAACTTAACTTGGGATCAGTGATCCCTCTTTTCTTGCCTATTGCTCCCTTTTGGCATGGACCGCCTATCGTGTACCTGTCCCGCATTGTATTTCAGAAGGAGGTAACTTGTCCTGATTCCACAGGCTCACGGCTGGAGGGCAGTTTCTCTCAGGATGAATCATTCCTGTCTTGGGTCTCACTCAATCTGATTTAGAGGAGATTCTGGACTTTTGAGTTGATTCTGGAGAGAGTTAAAACTTTGAGACTATAGGGATTAAGTGAATGTGTTTTGCATGAGAGAAAGACATGAATTTCGGGTCCATGAGTAGAACGCTGCAGTTCAAATGTGTCCCTTAAAATTCATGCCTTGAAAACTCGATTTGGAGTGGAGATGTTGAGATGTGGGACCTTTAACCAGTGTGAGGCCCTGACAGCACCAGCCTCCTGCATGGACTGGGGCTGTCACTGCAGGAGTCGGTTCATCATCACAGGAGCAGGTTCCCGATGAGAGGGTGAGTGTGATGCCCTTTTCTCTCCACCCCTGCCCAGCCTTAGCCCCTGTGCCATGGGAAGATGCAGCACGAAGGTCTCTGCCAGAGGTCAGCATCTTGATATTACATTTCTCAGCCTTCAGAAGTGAGATAAATAAATTAATTTTTATAAATTATCTAGTTTGTGGTATTCTGTCTAGCAGCACAAGAGAGGAAGATGATGCCTAAAGTTGTTTATGATTCCCCTTCAGATATCCTATGGTTTCTTCTCAATCAATTTCTTGGCTCATTTCTAAAATCACTGAGGTATTTTAAAAACGGCACCTGAACAAGTGGACACAAACCACATATCAGTTCCTGCCAGAACCTGCACAAGAACCACCCTCATTAGAACAAACATCCTTTATGCTACCGTAAGAATGGCAACTTGTGGCCAACTAAATTTCCTTTGCTGTTTAGTTCTTAGACTTATGGATGAAAGGGTATTGCAGATATTTTATACTTTGACTCCAGTGAGACTTCTGGTAAAAGATTCCCCTAGTACTTGCAGAGAAAGCAGAGAATAAGGGCTACTGTGTAGCGCAATTGGATATGTTTGTACATGGTTGGCAATTTCTCAATGACAGACTGCAGTGTATGCAGCACACCCTGTTCTTCCTCTTCAGGTATTTTAAAAGCAGCACCGGAACAAGTGGACATAAACAACATATCATTTCCTTCCAGAACCTGCACAATAACCACTTTCATTAGAAGAAACATCCTTTATGCTACCGTAAGAATGGCAACTTGTGGCCAACTAAATCTCTTTTGCTGTTCAGTTCTTAGACTTATAGATAAGAGGATATTGTAGATGATTTATACTTTGACTCCAGTAATGCTTCCAATACAGATTCCCCTAGTTCTTCCAGAGAAAGCAGAGAGCATAAGTAGGTATGTTTGTAAATGGTCAAACAACTGCTCAAGGATAGACTGCAGGGCAAGACGTACACCCTATTTTTCCTCTTCTGGACCGACATTTTTTCCACATACTTGGACAAAAGGACATTTTCAGTGAATTTTAAAATTTACAATCTGTAAATTGTTTCCCATGTTCTTACATAGGTAAAGCTCCAGATGCAAATTTGTTAGGCAAACAAAATGCAAAAAGAGGGACAATATCAGTCTGTATTTGCACATTGGCAAAGGCGAGACTACCTTCTCACCTTTCACCTGACATGAAAAATTACACCTGATAGCTATGGTAAAAAGGGAAAATATCAACTGGCTATACCAGGTGAAAGGAGCAGGGCTGGTATTCTCGGAGATAGGAATGGCTGATACTATATTAGTGGTTGCTTTCAGACTGGAGATGGTCTGTAATTTAGATACAAGGCAGAAAAACGTAAATATATATTTAAAGACACAGTCAGAAAACTTAATGTCCTTGGATAACATACCTAATATGGGAAAGAGTATGTGACAATGGTTTATATTTAAGAAAAATTTGAAGGGTTTTATTATATCCAATATGTATTAATTATAAACTAAGTATATGGCCAAAAAAACTAAGGTCTTTTTAGACTTTTAATATTCTCCATAAAGGCCTTAAATATTTTTTTGGTGTGTGTGATTTATTCCTAGATACATGATATTTGTTGAGGTTATAGTGATTTTATTCTTTAAAAAGACTATTTCATTTTAACTGTTGATGGTATAAGAAATAAAAAAATATTTCTTGCAGATTTATTTTGTATCTAGAAATTTTGCTAATGGTTAAATTCTAACAGGTTATTAAAACATACATTCAGATTTTTTAAATAATCTCGGTCATAATCTTTGAATAATGACAGTTTTGTGCTTTACAACTTTTGTCTTTATCTCACTTTTTTTTTTTCTTTTGCCTTACTGGAATGGTAAAAACCTCCAAAAAGTAGAATGGTAAGATGGTTATCACTGGCTTGATCCCAAACTCAAGGGGAGAGATTTCAACGTGTCATGATAGGTACAATAATTTCTGTAGGTTTTTCTGATAAGTTTTCATCAGGAAGA